>JALPQI010004431.1:0-79426 GCA_025490895.1 Thaumatotibia leucotreta | reverse complement strand
ATTTGCTAGCTAAGTTTTATAAAAGAAATAAATTTAATTAAGCGGCCAGTCATTCTGACGGCAGAATGACTGCCCACATTTATTATTTCGTGGTTAGACCCTATATTTCGCAACTTTCTATGTACTATGATTTACTACCTAAGCATTTCAAATTCTGAACAAAATAAAAAATTGTAAGAGTACCATCATAATTTACTACCTACTTGCTACTATTTACTACCTATGTTCCTACCTATTTACTATCTAAGTTTAAAAAAAGAAATAAATTTGATTAAGTGAGCAGTCATTCTGACGTCAGATATATGCTTAGGTAGCAAATAGGTAGTAAATCATAGTACATAGAAAGTTGCGAAATATAGGGTCTAACCACGAAATAATAAATGTGGGCAGTCATTCTGACGTCAGAATGACTGCCCACTTAATTAAATTTATTTCTTTTTTAAAACTTAGGTAGCAAATATGTGAACATAGGTAGTAAATAGTAGCAAATAGGTAGTAAATTATGATGGTACTCTAACAAATTTTTTTTGTTCAGAATTTGAAATGCTTATAAAATCGTCATTTTTTGCCTAAAAAATCTGGAAAAAATATATGCTTAGGTAGCAAATAGGTAGTAAATCATAGTACATAGAAAGTTGCGAAATATAGGGTCTAACCAAGAAATAATAAATGTGGGCAGTCATTCTGACGTCAGAATGACTGGCCGCTTAATTAAATTTATTTCTTTTTTAAAATTTATGGTAGCAAATATGTGAACATAGGTAGTAAATAGTAGCAAATAGGTAGTAAATTATGATGGTACTCTAACAATTTTTTTTTTGTTCAGAATTTGAAATGCTTATAAAATCGACATTTTTAGCCAAAAAAAAACTGGAAAAAATATATGCTTAGGTAGCAAATAGGTAGTAAATTATAGTACATAGAAAGTTGCAAAATATAGGGTCTAACCACGAAATAATAAATGTGAGCAGTCATCCTGACGTCAGAATGACTGACCACTTATTTCTTTTTTAAAACTTAGGTAGCAAATATGTGAACATAGGTAGTAAATAGTAGCAAATAGGTAGTAAATTATGATGGTACTCTAACAAATTTTTTATTGGTCAGAATTTGAAAAGCTTATAAAATCGTAATTTTTTGCCTAAAAAATCTGGAAAAAATATATGCTTAGGTAGCAAATAGGTAGTAAATCATAGTATATAGAAAGTTGCAAAATATAGGGTCTATCCACGAAATAATAAATGTGGGCAGTCATCCTGACGTCAGAATGACTGCCCACTTAATTAAATTTATTTCTTTTTTAAAACTTAGGTAGCAAATATGTGTACATAGGTAGTAAATAGTAGCAAATAGGTAGTAAATTATGATGGTACTCTAACAATTTTTTTTTGTTCAGAATTTGAAATGCTTATAAAATCGACATTTTTAGCCAAAAAAACTGGAAAAAATATATGCTTAGGTAGCAAATAGGTAGTAAATTATAGTACATAGAAAGTTGCAAAATATAGGGTCTAACCACGAAATAATAAATGTGAGCAGTCATCCTGACGTCAGAATGACTGCCCACTTATTTCTTTTTTAAAACTTAGGTAGCAAATATGTGAACATAGGTAGTAAATAGTAGCAAATAGGTAGTAAATTATGATGGTACTCTAACTAATTTTTTATTGGTCAGAATTTGAAAAGCTTATAAAATCGTAATTTTTTGCCTAAAAAATCTGGAAAAAATATATGCTTAGGTAGCAAATAGGTAGTAAATCATAGTATATAGAAAGTTGCAAAATATAGGGTCTATCCACGAAATAATAAATGTGGGCAGTCATCCTGACGTCAGAATGACTGCCCACTTAATTAAATTGATTTCTTTTTTAAAACTTAGGTAGCAAATATGTGAACATAGGTAGTAAATAGTAGCAAATAGGTAGTAAATTATGATGGTACTCTAACTCTGATCCGCTATTTTGGTCAGTCATTCTGACGCTCACAGAATATTCGCAGTAGTTTCTATTATTTTCAGTTTATTTTGTCAAATTTCGTATTCTAGTTGGTAGTGACCCTGCCTACGAAGCTAAATGTCAGGGCTTCGAATCCCGGCGAGAGCGTTATTTGGGTAGGTATTTATTTATCACAACAATTTATTCCTTGGTTGTGGCTGTCTATATATTTAAATAGATACTTAAATATATAGATATATATCTATTATATATATATATATATCGTCACTTGGTACTAACTAGCATCACAAGCTTTAATTGAGCTTACCGCTTACTAGGTCGATTTGTGTCAGAAGTCCCAAGGTATTTATTTATTTATTTATTCTTAGTAGGTACTAGAGTCTACGTAAGGTGAAGGCCTCTGGTACCAAGGCAAGTCCATATATCTCACGTGCGTTCACTTTCCGAACGGACTCTATCGACCTTTGATAAATTATAACTTTATAAACCGTTTCTATAAAGTATATTTCAAAATCAGTAGGCTTTTGATGGTTCCGTGTCTAAAAGAGGACATACACGTAGCAGTAAACCTGCACAAACTTTCATTTGAAACCATGCCCTCGGCCGCGGCGCTTGATATCGACGCGGTAGCGTTAATTGGTTTATTATTTATTTTATCGAAGAATAAGAAATATATATGAAGATAGCAATAAACGATGGTGGAAACCATGGTTATTGCAAAGAAAAGAGTACTCTCAAGTGAACTTGTTGAAAGAATTGAGATTTGAGCCGAATGATTTTCGCAATTATTTATATATACATATATGTCTATACACTCCTCCATGATAGTGTTCCGCTCACGAGACGACGACATTTTGCACAGCAACGCGTATGCGTCCTTCCCTGCTAGCAACCACTGGACAACTGACGACTACGTACGACCGACCCACACACGCTCAGTTTTGCCTGCACAGTTGAATTGTACAGGTCTACCCACACGCAAAAAATATCAATTTTCAATATTTTTTTGGTTGCATGAGCAGGTGTGAAAACCTGCACAGTTCAGTAACATACACGCTCCGGTTTACCTGAACAGTTGACCTGTACAGGCAAACCTGTCAGGTACACCCTTACGTGTATGGCCTGCTTAACGTTTGTTGTCGTTGCCGTCACGCTCTATGAGTCCAAGAGCGAAAGTTACACGCACGCACGATAAACGACAAAGCGCGCGGTTGTTTTGTGCGTTAACCGCAGCGTTAGGCTACGCACATGTGATCATCTCAACGCGCTTGCCACGCCACGTCTGCGTTAGTTACAAATTCCGTAATAAATGAAACGCCTCCTGCGTTTTCCGCCGCGATTAATGCATAAAACGACGGCGCGCTTTAATGCATGACCATCATAAGCCAGCAGGTGTTAAAATAGGTAACCTTTTTACCCCTTTTCCTATTTTACCGAGGTACTTTTTTATTGAATTCTCTTCTTCAAATGTAATTTTCTTATTGGATCATAATTCTATTATATTGGGTGTCTGATCTTAAAATGCATAATTATGACTTAATTTTCACTATATTTTAGAAACTAAAAAATTAATGGCTTTTTTGCCTTTAGGTAGTTCTGGAGTAAAAATACCTTATATATTATATGATGAGTTGCAAACGCAAGATATAAGTAGAACCAAACTTTAATGAACTGTCTTAATGACCTAATCCAGCTATGCCTAAAAACCTGAAAGCCACAGTAAAGAAGCCACTTTCCTTAGAATGAGTCATGATTTGTTGAGCAGGACATTTACTTACTACTTGCCTTACCCTACTTAGTCATAAGACATAATACTCATAATATGAAAGTTTTTTGTGAAAGGACTAATAGAAGAAACATGGAATAAACATGTTATAATTTTGGTGAAGTTGTGATAGTTCACGCAGTTCACTATACTATTATAGGCTCAAGGAAAAAAGGAAAATTAGTCGAATTAATAGAAACTGGCAAAAAATATACTATGATTTTTACGAATAGCAACAGTTATGCCCCTGACTACCTATGCAGAAAATATTAATGTGCTGCACATAATCAATATAAAATTTATTATTATTACCTATTGGACAGTAATCTAAGGAGGTATCAGAAGCCAGAAACAAGCACTTTCACTTACATCAACTGAACTCTTTGACAACTTTCAAGGGAACTTTGGCATTTACCATCATCGGCTATTAAGTTTTGGACCACATTTTGCCAAAAACATTTTGTCAGGAAATAGTTAGCATTCTAATATCAGTTTGCCGTGTGGTGAATACATTTGTCACCATCCCAACTCCTCCTGCAGGTGTTGTAAGAGTCAACTAAGGGATTGAAGTGTTAACTGACCATTATTTGATAAAAGATTAATGATGGGCAGCAGCGTCATCATAGTGGACACATTACTGCGAACACCAATCCGCTTGCCCAGCATGGCAATTATGGGCATTTACCTCCTAATGCGCCTATATGCATAGTTATTAGGAGAGGCCTACGTCCAGCAGTGGACTATCATAGGCTGATGATGTAATACTGACACAGAAATATTGGGTCCATAAGAGGATGATTGTTAAACATTATATTTTATAAGTCTTGATACTTATATTTATTTATTTTTGCCATTTAGAAATATCAGTTTCTGTGCATAGATATAATAACATAATATGATTCTTAAAACATGTTTTTGCAATAAACAATAAGTAAGTCATAAAATGAGGATCAATATACCAAAACACAATTTAGTCATTTTGTCCAGCTAAATATCAATAAGCGGCCTTATGTGCACCTGCTGCAGCGCCTTCACGGACACAACAATAGATATAATATGTAAACCGGCCCCAGCAGGCGTATCTATACGATATTCCTTTAAATTTAATCTTCAATGGCCTCTAGGCTATTAGAGATTAAATGGAAAAATGGGCTATGTTGATGAGGGTTGGATGGGTTAGAGATGAAGCTATAGAAACGAAGTCTGGAGATCTGCCCTGCCATAATCATTACACTGTTAGTGAAGCCGGCGGTGACTTGCCGACTACAACAAATTCATCTCACCCGTTTAACACACAGCGATACAAGTAAGTAATAATGTATTCCGCAGTTTTTAATTACTTTTGAAAGCTTTATGAGGGGTCTTAAGTTTTTTTGAGAACTTTAACAAGATTTTATTAATCGTTTTTTTGTGGCAAAAGTTTCAAGTCAAGCAAGCCAAACAAAGCACAAAGTGTCAGTCACTGTCAGTGTCACTGCTGTCAGTGTCAGTTTCCGTCACGTCACTCAAGTCACTATAATATGCCTTCTACACGATCGGATCCAATCCAACCACCAATCAATCGTCGTGATGTCGTGATCAACTATTTCCGCCACTTCCGCACGATCGGGTGGCTGACTCAACTTGTCAGTGTGTCGTAGACATGGATATAGGATTAGTCGTTGGCGATCAAGTCCAACGAGCTCGTCAGTAGACAAAGGCGGCAAATATAAAAAGTGTAGGTGGGAGGAGTTGATTGTCTATGGATAAACAACTCTTCCCGCCAACAATATCCTATGGAAAATTTGAATTTGCCGCCTTTTTCTATTGACAAGTTGGTTCGACAGAGCATGGCTTAATTTAATCGAATCCATGGAATAATATTGAAAAAAAAAACTTTGGATTAGTGTTGTACATGTACAACAATATTTTTATCGACACCACCTTTTACTGCATTCTAAATATTTTGCAACATATTTGTTGATTATCAAATTATGCGGCGGTGAGATGACAACACTGTGTGTAAGGCCCAACGATGAACGAACTGTAAAAATAAATACTCAAATTTAATTTTCTATAATTTTTTTCGTAGGAATATCGTTTTATGATATTGTTAGAGGTTAGGCGAGGACCCTGGACATGGAAAAATTGCACAACTTTTCTCAATCATCACTATTTTGCAATAAACGATTATTATTATTTATATTTAAATACACTTATAAAAACATTATTTACTCGTGAAGACTCATGTCAAAAAAGTGTCTTGAAAGGTTCATCATTCTAAGACAATTTGTTGCGTCAAAGGAGATGCAAAGCGTGAACTAACAACTAGACTAGCTTAGCTAGAGCTCGTGTTTTCTCCGTGAACGTGAAGTCACCGCCCGATTTGCACACATGGTCCAGAAGGTAAATACATATAAGTTCATGTAATTTCATGTCAACATTAAAAGTCCCCTAATTATATTTCATTGTCGTTCAAATTATTTTTATATGACGGATTGCGTAGAACGAATATAGTAAAGGTTTGTAAAGGCTTATTGATTTTAATTTTAAATCCTCGAAATTTACGAATTTCGATTTTTGGGGTAGTATGCCAGGCTACGAGTAAGCGTTGCGTAGTAAAAACAATAGTTGAGTGATTTATACATACATTTTTGCTGATTTGAGTTACTTCGTTACACTGATTATCTTTTAAGGAGGTAAGCTTTTTCTAATCTCAGGTATATCAACTACCTTTGGACATTTGAACTGTTGGGCTCTCCCATCTTGCCAGAAGCCATCCCTGAAGCCCTTGAAGTTCGGAGGCGCCTTCTCTTGACTGCTGGGGAAAGGTTAAAATGCATCTGGGCGCATGTCGCGCTCGTTTTATTGCGGGTGTGCTTGGCTGCTCCGAAGCTAACATATTTCTTGCGCACAGTTCCAGCATGGCTTTATCCAGACTGCATTGACTCCTTTGACGGTGTGTTAAAGGAGTCTGTGGAGTCGCTACGGAATGTCTCCCTTAGTTCGGAGCAGTAGATATTGGCATCTCTTCCCGTACGGATAGGTAGTCTAGGTGTGCGTCGCGCGCGGGATGTGAGCCTACCAGCCTTCCTGGCGTCGGCGGTTGGGGTTGTGGCCCTTGTCACTCAAATTTTATGTCCAAATGGTGACAAGGTAACCATTCCTTATGCTGCCGATGCTAGGACGACCTGGACCGCTCTCAATCCGGGTGCTCCAATACCGGAAAGTCCGGACAGTCAGAGACTATGGGATGATGTGGGAGTCAGGCGGGAATTCGAGTGCCTTTTCGAGACTGCGGTAGGCGTTGATAGGGCGACGCTTAACGCGGTGTCGAGGCCTGAATCTGGGACGTGGCTGCAGGCGCTACCCTACCTGCACCTAGGTACACCGACGACAACTCCTTGCGGATTGCGGTTGCTTTTCGACTGGGCTGTGGAGTTTGGAAACCCCATGTTTGTATATGCGGCTCAGTAGTCGAAGGAAACCGTCATCATGCTCTGAGTTGTTGTCGGGTGTGCCGGGAGGTTTCCACGGCACCACGCGCTCAACGATTTATTGCGTGCTGGAGCCGCCGGGCCTTAACCGGTCTGATGGTAAAAAGCCCGACGGTTTAACTTTGATCCCGTGGGAGAAAGGCCAATGTCTGGTGTGGGATGCCACGTTCGCGTCTTCACACCTCAGCCGCACAATGCGATGTGCGGGAGCGGTGGCTGAGTTGGCTGCGGCGCGGAAGCGGGAAAAGTACGCAGTCCTGGCGGATTATTTGTTTGTCCCGCTCGCGGTGGAGACCACCGGATGTTGGTGTGTCGAAGTCTTAACTTTATTAAAGAGGTAGGGAGGCGGCTGCAGGGGGAGTGGTCAAGTTCCTCGCTCCGGGTCTTTCCTGCTGCAGAGGTTGTCCATTGCGGTTCAACGTGGAAACGCGGCGAGTGTAATGGGCACCTTTGTGTCGGGGAAGGCGCGGAGCGGGCTTAGCTTCCTAGCTAATAGGAGGTGATAATATATTTAAGAATAAGTTTTAGTTTCATTTTCAAATGTGTTTTAATTGATTTGTGATTTTAATAAATTAATGTATAAAGTATAAATCAAATAATTAAAACTTTATAAATAACATAAAAAGCCAAAAATATAGATTGGATCCCTTTCAAAAAAATGTTCCCACTTCCTACACATTAACAAAATACATAATATATATTGAATCGCAGTAATCAGTACCACAAGTTAACAGTGCACAATCACCATTTTTTACTTATTGTGATTTTATATTAATATTTATTTTTAAACATTTCTTTAGGATATACAAGTATTTTATTTCATAATAATGATAAAATATTGAACATGAATATACAATTAAATCCAACGAAATGCAATAAAAAGTAAAAATAAAAACCTTAATTACAAAACTAACAAAAATATTCTATCTTAATATTAAATATAAATAACCTCCCAGAGGTCCCCTGCCTCCGGAAAACTCCCCAAAATGCTGGCAACATTCCCCCTTTGTAGCGCCAAACCCAGCCTCTGGACAAAAAACGACCCCGCCCTAGGATCGCCCGAGACACCAATCAGCCGCGCCGACACTTCCTTGACTACCCTTTTAGTGTCGGAGGACCACGGACCCAGTGTCTCCATAGCAAGCACGTCAAACCCGTATTCGTTCGTAAACGCATACTTGCGGCGCTTGAGTGTCTGAGGCCTCCGAGCAGCGTAGGACGGCGCCAGCGTGTCGGACGCAGGTGACGTCCCACACCAAGGGGATGATTTTATATATCTTTATCGTGACGTATTCTACGGATTTCATCATTCATTCAGCTTTATGGTGAAAATCGTTATGAATATGGATTTTATGGTTCTAGTCGTTTAGCCTTCAGTAGCCGTACCATGACTTTGTGAGTATTGGTAACGTTAAGTTTCATTCGATACTCGCTCCAATATGTCAGTGCGAGCGCGATAGTATGTATTACGTATCGAACAAAACCTAACGTATCCTTTACTTTCCAACTCATGGTACCTCTAATGGAGAGTCTGTAGTTCCCAAGTACAATTTTATCTATGCATAATTTTAGATTTCTGCCTACTGATCCATTTGGATCCAATTAAACACATTTGGCATAAATGTCATTATGTCTCGCTTTTTTTTAACAATCGAATACTCGAATGTGCCAACGAGTAACAACAGCAGTGTTGCCAATAAAAATGTTGATATGATTAAAGTATACCTTAAAAAGTGTCACTGGAAATTATATAAACATTTAAATTAAATCGACGAGTAAACCCGGTTTTTAATTTAATGCTTAAACGACGTAAGCTTATTATTATCAATAAATATTAACATCGATAGTCGATAATAAAAAAATGTTGCGGTGTCACTACTGCGCGCGTCCCTAAATGCTCTCCATATTTGTCTTGTCACGATCGAAGAGCAGAACAGTTAACATCGAGGAGAGGTCGTGGAGGATTTTTACCATCTAGCCACCATCGCCGTTCGCCAATTACACCATGGCTGATACCGAAAAGGCGCCGCAGCCGCAGCCCCAACCACAACAGCAACAAGACCCATCCACCCCGCCGCAACAAGCTAAAGCGGCCAAACAAAAGCAGGTCATTGGTAAGTGCCGCTACGCCATCTTAGTTTTTGGGTGCCCGGCATTATGTTATCGAAAGCACATGGCCGCTTAACTTTAGATTTCTTCATTTTAGTGTTTATTTCTGTTCTAAACTACTATTTTCGGATATATTTGCACTTCCTATGGTAGAAAATGGTCGTTTGTAGTGTAGATTGGTCTTATTGATCGAATGTTGACCCCGGCGCACTCTCGCGTGGGGGTACCTGGTGCATCGCGACGCAGGCTAAATCAATACCGGAGATGCGTCCCAGTGCTCGCATTGCGTTTCGACGCAGATTAATTCGTGTCACAAAAGATGTAACCTATACTTTTTGCTATGTATTGCAAATGAAGAGTATCGAATCAGATTCTAACTAGCATATTGGCCGATGTTGATAATGCCTTGAGGCGTATTAGTTTCTTTGCACTTTTATTACACAAATAATTTTTGTTAATGCGGCACACCCTAACACATTTTGAAAATAGTTATATTATGCATTAATTGTATATAAACAAATGCAAAATGTTTATAAACATGTTTGCTTGCATCATTATTAAGAGGTTTTCTGCCAATAAATTCATACAACGCTGAAGAAAACATTAATGGGAGTTAGAAGCTTTCTTGGATGGCTTTTTTAATTCTATGTCCTGCAATGCCAGTATGTATTTTTATCTGCATAATCTGAGGTATTAAAGGACATGTGTATGTATACATATTATATTTATATTATCATTAAACAGTACTTAATGATGGATATATTACAGTTATTCTACTTTATTTTAATATATTTTAACCTACAAGTATTAAGCCTTGTGCACAGGAGCAATAGATTTCTATGAAATTTATTTAAAAGTGAGTCGGTTGGGTTAGTGGACATCGTCAGCTTGAACATGATCACACTCTTCATGGAAGAATTAGCACCCAGACACAACACTTTTCATAATATATGTATTTTTTCTGGTTTGTTAGAACCTAAATTCAAATTACTTTATTGTGGTCATCTAAAAATAAATTCAAAACAACTGTGTAATATCAAGTTCTAATGAACTGCCAACTATTTTTGGAACTGAATGTAAATAGGCTTAATGAAATAGTTTTAAATATTTTAATTATTGTATTTTTTCTTCTTAGCTGAAAAAGTATCCGGCACCGTCAAATGGTTCAACGTCAAGAGTGGATATGGTTTTATTAACAGGTAATAATTATAATACTTTATTTATGTCAACTTCTTTTATTATAAATATATATTTTGATTTCTAGGGGAAAAATAGATAATGCTTGTGATGACATTATTATCTATATTATACTTGTCAAAGAATGTTCCAGTAGGAAATCAGAAATTTAATAGCTGCAAATGGGAGGACTCCTTACTTATTTAGTTAACATGTTTTAATATCAAAGTAAATATGTTACTGTGTTTTATTGCAAAGAAAATTTAAACTTGAGAAGCTTTTTCTGAGAATATTACATGAACTCTAAATTCATGTTTAAGAATTTAGGTTGTCCATGACTATTTTCATCTCTGCATCAACTTACCATAATATTGTGTCAATACCTTAATTGATTGAGGTTGACATTAAAATATTTCTTCTAAACATTAATGTATTCAAGTTTGAAAACATACTCGTAATAATATAGTGAATTTAGTTACTTATGATCAAATAGATATTGGCTGATTGTATATTTGAGATATTAATGATCCTATAACAATGGATGTCCACACAACAGTTAGAAAAATGATATCTTTTCTAGGAATGACACCAAGGAGGATGTGTTTGTGCATCAAACTGCAATTGCCCGGAACAACCCACGCAAGGCTGTGCGCTCGGTCGGAGACGGCGAGGCAGTGGAGTTTGCCGTGGTCGCCGGGGAAAAAGGCTATGAAGCAGCTGGAGTCACTGGTCCCGGCGGCGAGCCAGTAAAGGGCTCGCCCTATGCAGCTGACAAGCGCCGCGGTTTCCATCGCCAGTAAGCATTGAATTTGTGTTTAAAGCTGATTGAATTTTATATTTTAATTGTGGTTATATAATTATCAACTTTACTTTTAGGTATTACCCCCGTCAAGGCGGCGGACGTGGCGGTGAAGGCGCTCCACGCAGAGGTGGCATGGGACGCCGCGGACCCCCGCCCACCCAGGGGGGCGCCCAAGGGGACGAGGGGCAGGAGGGAGGCAGTGCACCGCCTCAGCGTAGGTAAGTTACCTTCTGTCTTAACATGAGTAAGAGGGAATGAGTATCAGTTCAGATTTAGTAATGGATGTCACAATGAAATCTTTTTTTTTTTCAGTTACTTCCGTCGTAACTTCCGCGGCGGACGTCGTGGAGGTGGGCCAGGCCCCATGAACCGCGGCGGAGGCGGCTTCCGTCGCATGCGCCCACGCAACAACTATCAGGGACAGGCCCCGGGCCAGGGCCCGGCTGGCGGCCAGCCACGACAGAACGGCCAGGAGGGCGAGGCCCCCGCCACAACGTCATCCCCGCAGCCGCAGCCGACTCAACAGGCCAAGCCCAAGACCACCAAACCTGCGGGCACAACCATCGAGACTACCACCAATGAGAGCCAGGCCTAAACACCCGGCATCTTGGTGTGGCACAACCCCTTGTAGTGCATGTTAATTCTAGCTGTGCCACACTCCATCACATTTACTGTCTGTTCAACCAGTGTTGTTTCAATGTTGTATCAGGCTCTGAGAAATGAGATCTTCGTAATTATAACAACAATTTATCTTTCATTCATTAATGGTGGGGAGGTACAATAAAAAAGAACTGCAAGTATCATGGATTTAAGATGTGATATTTTATTATTAAAAAAATAATTTATTGTTCTAACTTTTTAAATTTTGCATTTTTTACTTGCAGTATTTTTTCTTTGTGTATATTAATGTATTTCTTTCTGATTTTAAATCAAATCTATAAGAGGAAAAATTTGTGCAATTAACGTTTGATATAGTAAGGGATATGCAGGTCCAGTGCCCCAATAAAATTGAGTAAGTGTGAAACTTTTGTTTCATCTTTTATTTTGTGCTGCATGTTACGAAATTGTTTTAATTTTAATTAGATGTACTGTACCCACTTGGAAGATTAAAAACTTCTTTATACCTGTGTGAAACATATATCATTTCAACTCCCGTCATTTTAACCTTTTTAGGACTCATTTTTCAATCGCCAGTTAACAATATCTGTCAAATAAATCTAACTAGCTCTATCCTGTTTTGACTGATCATGTTAGAAAGGATAGTTGATAATTATAACACGTTCGACGCCGGTGACACACACGTGATCCAAGTAATCTTAATCTTATGCCACTAGCATGAATGAAATTCTTACTCCTATGCCTCTTTTGCGTCACAGATGCGTGTCACTGGCATAGGAGTTCTATTAGATAATTTCGATCGGCATAGTGTTAGCACTTAAGGTGCATTCAGACCAAACGAGCATTCGCTATTCTATCCCCCACTCTACGAAATCAACGAATCACGTTTTGTGTAACTATCGAATTTCGTAGAGTAGGGGTTAGAATAGCGAAAATGCTCGTTTGGTCTGTAGTACCGGAGGCGAATGTGTTACTGACGAATACGTTTATCTTGCAATTGAAAAATCAGCCCTAATTTATGTAACTTAGTAGGAATTTGCTCTTGGCTCCACTAGTTGAGTCTATTTGCAGATTTCGATATGACTAGGATTTTGAGTCTTGTGTATTAGGGTATTTCATTTTTCCAAGTTTGATATTCATGTAACTTTGTATTTGTGTAAGATTACAAAGAGGTACTACAACTCTCCTTTACCTAGGTTGGAATGAAAACTACTTCATATTTAGGACCCCGGGTACCTTACATTAAGCCAAATGGATAAAGAAAGCAATATATGCACTGACAATAGTTCTTTTCTCAAATCCGTTAAATGTGCCTCATTTTCCTCAATGAGGCTTGAAGGGAATGAAACGTGTTGCACTTTTTCTTAGTTCAATATACTATCCCTTTTGGCATGATGCAACTTAACTATTATAAATGTACTGGATATGCTTCAGCTTATTGAGCATTTACCCCAATGCCAACGTCAAAGAATTCTCTCGCAGTTGCCAAAAGGCACCTTTGGAGTTTGTCGGAAATAGTTGTGGGATTGGTATTTTTGGCGTATTATTCAGGTTGTTAAGGATAAGATGTTCAAAAATCTGGAGATATACTTATACCCTTATTCATAAACGTCTGCTAACTTAACAAGCCGCTAATAATTGTTTGTCCCTTTCGGTCTTTACAATGTTTCCATTGTCCGTTGTCCTGTGTCCGTTTTCGAATTGTTTGGGGGTCACGATGTGACTGAATACTGTGCTGACTCTGAAAAGCTATTACTGTGGATGCTGTTCAGGTAGACAATGATACAGCAGAAAGAGGAACCGCGTTGATTAAAAAGTTTAAGGAATCGGTGAAGATGAAGAATGAGCAACAAAAATAATTATTTTTTAAGGTAGTCGAACATCAAAGGAATAAGGTGCCCAAGCGAACAAAAGAAGGCATTGCATCGTACAAAGTGGATTAATGTGATAATTTCATATTTTATTACATTAATACTTGATTCTAATTTCTAATATAATTTATTTATATATTACATCTACATCTACAAGCCAAAGCGTTACAGATGGTAAGATAAAAACACCTAACCATAATAAGTTGATCATTACAAGTAGATAATGTTAAAAATAACATACCTTACCTACATATCACATTTATGTTACTGTTTCACAAAAACGCAAGAATTCATTTTTAAGTTTGTCAGGGGTGTCCGTTTCCGGTGATAATTGTATATCAATGAAAATAATGTTTATTTCATAAATAACTTTCAAAATTATCTGTTAGTTAACAAGATTTTATAAATGCTCATGTTCATGATTTGCCTTAATACCAGAGTACCTGCGTGCACAAAATTATTATTGCTGTAATACACTTATTTTAAGGATTGCGCAGGCTGTGGCAACACTGAACATTGTGGCGGGTGCAGTCACTTGTGTCGTTGCGCGTGCGATGAGGTGCGATACTAGTCGAGCGTGAACAAACGATTGATGAACGCGCGCGTACATTTAAACAATTACAAACTTTTTGCCTATTCGTCTATTTGAATAGGTGAACGTGTGGAAGCTTCATAAACATTTAATTTGTTAGGAGCATCGTTTTATCAAAATATTACATGTAATTTTAAAGGTAAGACTACTAAATGTTATTATTTTAGTTTATATTATGTACAGTTCTACTTATACTTTCACTAACGTTGCGTAAGTTGTGTTTATTAATACTATGCATTTGCATTTGAAATAGACACAGCTAAAATATTATGTATCAAACATGACCATTTAGAAGGCTTTGCGAGTATTTCAGGATTATAAAATAGGGTAGGTAAATGATGTATGATTTATTCCCTAAAGATTAATAAATATCATTCACTCGTTATTCATTCGATAAATTAATAATTGTCGTATTATACAATAGCACCGCTTCGGAAATTCTAATTATTTCTTGTGCATGCCGATAAGTTAGTATGTCTGACCAGTATGACGTGACTTATCAGTATTACAGAATGCAAGTTTGTTTTATTTATTTTATGAGTAAAGGTTCTAACAACAGAAATAAAGGTTAATGTTAAATATGTTTTGGTATACCTTTTAAGGTATAAACAGGCATTTATCTACTTTTGTATTAACTCATGCGTGATAAGTACATCCTCTCAGTTTTTGTGGAAGGTAAGGTCAGCCACTTGTTGGCGCGGTAGATGACATTCTATGGCCTCTACCTACTCGGTTAGCGATTGCTCGTTTAGTCTGCAATACTCGTACTTATGTCCTCGCGGTAAGTTATGGTATAAGCATTGCGTGATCAGTGACCACATTGAACATTGGGAAAACCATTTTTTATCATCGATATTGTAATTTTTTTCGTAGGCAGTGTTGAATGCTCTAAGCTAAGGCATAATCATAGTCATTTTCCGTTTATTAATATACTATTTTAATATTATAATGATTTTAACTACCTACTTAACACTTTACATAAACGAGGGCTATAAATGAATTCTTTCGATATACTTGGGTATACTTAACTAGCTTTTCGTGCGCATTAATAGCTAGCATTTCATACTTAGTCTACTCCCTATTTCATCTTCTTAACATGTGATGTATGGTTTAAGAACTCATTTGTATGTTCATAAATCTCTATTATTTATTATTTATGGTTTGGGGCATTTAAGATGCCGTGTCGATCAGATTAGGTATATTGTGGCAGTCCTTTAACTACACCTAGATATGTTCTATAGCAGGAACGAGATATTGACAAAATAAAACATCGACATAATTGTTATCGATAAGTCTTGTAGTAGTCGATAAATAAATAGTATTGTATAAAAAATGTAATAGTACAACACATTTATAAATATATGTACCTATTGTACCTATAACGTGCCGTAAGTTACATATAAATTACAAGAATGAAAATCGTATTCAAAACACTAGGTACATTATTTTTCTTATATCTTTTAATTAGTAACCATCCAAAGAACTACTCTAACGATAATACTCTAATAATAGGGAATAATTAACATGATGTATTAGATATTTAAAAATAAAGCCTCCTAATAATAAACGATCCTGTATTTCTAGGATAAGTACCTGATTTTACAAAGTTAGCATCTTTATGAGAATATTTAGGGTGTAAAATTAGTCGCAGAAACTCGTCCGTGCATTTGCCACTATGATACTGTAGTAAAATAGTTATTTATTATACAAGGGGGCAAAGTTGTTGTTTAACTGTCGTGCCAATATTGAGACCTGAGCTAGCGAAACATTGCAAAATTGAGCCACGAGCGTAGCGAGTGGTTCAAAAACTGGAATCTTGAGCATTGCGAAGGTCTCAAGGCACGAGAGTTGAACAAACTTTGCCGCCAAGTGTAATACAACTATTTTCCCCTCACTATCGCGAGGAAATATGATTGCAAATCTCATCCAAATGTAAATTAACTTAAAGAAACCATTTAAAACTCAATGTCGAAACGTATCGTAGAATAGAGTTACTTCTGGAATTTAAATATTGCCAATGGCTTACAAAGTCACCCATGAGAATGTCCAATTTAACATGTGAGCTCCGATTGCGCATGTTTACTACGGTCATACAGATCCACTTATACTAGGCAGTAGGGGGCTATAGGAATTAGAGCAATGTCAAATTACTTTATTCACAAGTGTGTAAAAAGCGTTTTTACCCGCTCGTATTAAACGATAAACGAGCGCTTTACGAGCTAGTGAGGGGAAAAAGTGTTTTTTCATCACACTTGCTGCCTAAGCGCGCCATTGTTTGCGCGCGCAGCGGGAGTAATAGAAAAGTGAAATTCCCTAGGGAGTAATAGAGATGTCAGTACGTCATTTAATAATATTATATCCTAAAACTTATTTTTTTGTCGGCAAGTGTGATGAAAAACATTGTATGCATCAAGGGAGGTAAGTACGGAATTACTAACGAGAGTGTTAAAAGCCCGACGCCGTTAGGCGGAGGGCTTTTATGACTCGAGTTAGTATTCCGCTTACCGACCGTTAGTAATTCCGTACTTACCTCCCTTGATGCACAATGTACTATTAACTAAGTATTTTAATAATGTATTCTTACTGCATTGAAGTGTCATGGACCATTCTTGAAGGAAGATTGATGATGGCAGTAGGTAGCGTCATCATAGTGGACACTTAACTGCGATCATCAATCCGCTTGCGGAGAGGTAAATTTTCATGCGTTATTTTATTATTAACGATTTTCACTTTCACAAATTTAGAGCCTTAACACAAAGTAGCTAATAATACTATTTATGAAGAAAACTCATTGTATGTGTAGATACGATTAAAGATTTATTAAATAAAACTGTTCAAACTACACATTTATCCCACCATGCTAGCAGACTTGCCTAATACTTAACTAAGTAGACACCGCGCGTACTCGTAAAAGGAAGTGTGACAACACAATAATTTAAATATAGGCACTTACTACCTACATGAGGCATGCTGCAGCATGCACCATAATAATTTGTAACAGTCGTAATAATAAAATAAAAAAACAGTTTCTTATATTCTAATTATTTAATTGTTGTCTGTACATTTCATGGCACTTAAGGGCGTTTCAGTAAATCCTGAATCAATAATAGAAATTAAACATCATAAACTTTATGCGCTTTGGAGCTGGAGCCTGCATTGTTCGTAGACTTGCTTCGGGTTACGGCACGGAACCTCTCTTGCAATTTGGCAGTCATTGAATGCATGGTATTGGTTCTTCGTAATACCTTTTCTTCCTATGAACAACAATAGTATTTACATCTCTCTTTGATCACGGGCCTATAAATCCCGGTCTTTTGATAGGCTTGCGCGGGGATACAGATCCAACACGTAGAGGCCCTTTGGAGAAATTTGCTGTGTTTTACACCTGCTGCAACCCATTCACGGGCACAAAAATAGATATCCGTGAACCGGTCCCAGCAGGCATATAGAGGCTATTGGAGATTATATGGAAAAGACTAGTGGGTATTTACATTATTGTTACGGATGATTGAATATATACAGGGCACTTTGTCAAACAAATTGAAAAGACAATACCTAGACAGTAATGAAAATACATAGCAAAGAACGTTATTAGTTTTTTTCTTCTATTAGATTAATTGCATAAGTAGGACTAGGTAAATTAGGTAGGTACATAAAAACATTTCAATTTTCCAATATTATGATACTATGATTAGTGATCATCATCATCATCATCATCATCATCAATTCATCATATCAATCGAAAACGTCCACTGCTGAACATAGGCCTCCTCCAAAGATTGTCACATTGTGGCAATTAGTGATATCAGTACGAGTGTTTTAAGGCCTAATTAAATTCCGTTTAGTTGCATATTACATATCTAAACACATACCTGTCATACCTATTATCAGAAGTAAGGTAAGGCGGGGTAACACGAAACGTTTTTTTTCAATGGGGTAAGACAAAAAGTCGTCCTTCTGGCCAAGCGTATGCTAGCTTAGTAGCATTTTTTCTTACCCCATTAAAATCATCTTATTCATCTTAGCCCACCTTACCTTACTTTAAAATGGGTTCAGACCTAGTGAATTTTCCTGCATTTTTACTAATTCTACTTGCTTATATCGCAAGATGTACATTAAATACAAGTTTTTACAATTATATTTCCATAACAGCATAATATCAACAAACAAAATGGTGTCAATTAAATACTCCTTTACGTCGCTTGTTTCTTATTTCTTGTTGTCGCGTAAACAGTCAAATGAAGTCCCTATATCAGGAGCCACTTTAGTTTTCAGATGTTCCTAATTTAAAATTTAAACTCTCATTTATTTACAAAAATCGGTACGACAATGTTGTTTCATTAGTCATTATCATTACAAATTTTAGAATTTTACGTACCACAGACAAAAAGTTCCCATAGTTAAACTGATTGTAATAATGATGCCTATGGGTTTTCAACGCATTTTAGAGCACTAATTATATGTGCGAAGATAAAAATTATAATCAACCCTTGAAAAACTGAGCCGAGTTGTGAAATCATTCTTTCACACGAAGAAAAGTAATTCTCTGTGTTGTTTCTTAAAGACAAGGTACTTAACTAATTAATGTAATAATAGTGTGATGCGGATGATATACCTACGTACCTACTTATAATTCAATTAAATTGAAAGAGTCGCACACAACGAGTGACAACACTCGAGTGACACACAACATTTTTGAATTCAACCGTAAACTATCATTCATTTAGCTACAATAAACTAAAATTTACCTACACCGTGTAGCTTGCCACACATAATGAAAAGTAGTATAAGTGTAAAACATTGTTTTTAAAGAGCATAGAAGTTTCAGTATATCCACAGCTACGATTGGTTGTAGGTAGGTAAGTATGTTGTAATTTTTATTATTAAATGCATTTTTTTGCGAATTGATCATAAGGAATACTATAGTTGGTAATTCATTTATTTACAGCGAAAATATTCTTTATGACAATGGTTGAACAACAATCTAAATGTACTTACCTCAAATTTCCTCATTACCTGGTGTGAACGACATCCAGTATGTGTCACAAGGTAGCAAAATCATTTTCACCTTGCGCGTAATCGCTTGTACCACTCGCCACGTTAAGAATTGTACAACTTAAGAATCCCACAAATTACGTTCGGGGTTCTATTCTAGAGTCCTTACCTTTATTCAGAATGAAACGATGCTTGCGCCTCGATTATTAAAGATATCTCTCATGCACATCAAATACTTACCTATTAAGGTCTAAACCCACTAGACCGTACCATACCATGACCGTAGCATGAACGTATCAGACAAAACCATATTCTTTGTATTGAAAAGTATGAGACGGTGTTGGCCGGCGCCGGAACGTCCTAGTGGGCATAGTCTCATTAAATTCAATTTCATCAATATACTGTACGTACAGTCAACTTAAAACGTGATTTACCACTTTTTGACCCTAATAAAGTCAAAAAGTATTACACAATATTATTTGTTGACTGTACTTAAGTTTTGTAACTTTATTTAGTCTAGTAAGTAGATACTTATTGCCAAAAACAGATGAGTAAGGTAGAGGTACCTATTTATATTACTTGTCTTTTACTAGTACAGTCAAGCAATGATATAACAAGTAAAGATATGTTACACCGGCTCTAAAATTGAAGCGCGCAGATTGTGATAATTCTAACAATCGCTCTTAGTTCTACTCAGACCACCGTGAAGTGTGTACCACTGCCGAGTTCTCGCAAATCACATGAACTGCGCCCTAAAATGTCATTTTATGTTATACAATAGTGAAAACTACGAAATAAAATGCAAAAATGCCCTTAACATCAAACATCATGGGCAATTAAACTGAATTATATTTTTTTTCAATTTTACTATTTATTGAAAATAAATAGGACGCCATTTTGACGTTTATGAAAGACTTCGAGAAAAAGACAAGCTTATGCTGTTTAAGATCAAGAGTAACAGAGATAAAACAATGTTTATCAATAACAACCTTAAGAATGCACGTGCAATTGTCAAATGCTAGTTGTCTCTTTTTTATTTATTAAATACGAGTGTATTTTTTATTTATTAAATACGAGTGTATTTTGCCATCTCTTTTACGCATTTGAAGTATGAAGATAGGTGTATGTCAACTGTCAATAAATCGTAGGTGTAAGATGTGAAGTATTTATTTCGCTCATTTTGTTAGAGTATAACGTATCTTTACTTATATATCATTGCAGTCAAGAGCAAAAGTAAGTGATCATTCTTGTTCGATTATAGAGCTTATTCCATTGTGATAAGGCACAAGGTGATCACTTACATTTGCTCTTGACTGTACCAGGTCATACTGTTACCAATGGTAAACTGATTTGCCAGACTAGCTTTTGTATGTAGCTATGAAGAGGTATGTACTAACGTATCGATATTATGACGACACGCACGTGCACCCGCATATAAGCAATAACATCTCTGATCAAATTATTTAAACAGCCTGTGGAACCTGCATGTTTGGATGAATTCCTCTGCCAGTTTTAAAATATATTCAAGGTTATTAATTCGTGCATACTTTATGATTGTTAATAAGTAATTATTCTACGTACAGTCGCCATCAGATATATAGCATCATTCAATTCACTTTTGACTATTTGTACTTAGTATTTGGTACTGACTATTTATAATGTAAAATTCCAAGTATCATAACAACTTAAAAGCAGGATCAGGATAGGTCATTTCGAGAAATATGGGATCAATTTAGGACGTCGTTTGATTGAAAAAGACACATTTCTAGGCTTATATATCTGGTAGAGACAAGACTTCCTTAAATCCTTACAATGGATCATTCGAGTTTATAACAATTTAATACCAGGCAGCTCTTCAAACTCGTAAAATAATTAGTAAATAACCAATCAATCATAGAATTTTAGGCACCTTTGCACAGTGCTTCTACACTTGCAATAATAAGGATCAGGTGAAATATTTCACAGAAGATACTGTAAAGAAGCCAATTTCAAGATGGATAGGCGCAATCTTTTTTAAAAAGAAAATGTAATTATAGGATTTCTACTGAATTTATCAGCAAAACAAAAGCACAAAAAAAAATGTTTAGTTTGGTCCGTAGACACGTTATAGAGCGTTAAAAAGGGACTAAACTATGGTGGAAGGTGCTCTATGTCATGACTTGCTATTTACATTTATATAATTAAATTAACTATAATAAAATTTTATAAAGTTATCCTGACGAAAAAAGTTATGTGTTTATTGGATAGAACTATAAAATTAGGGAAACTCTGCTTATTATTTTATTTTAAAATATCTTACACCTAAATCCTATATTATGTATGCATATTTTGAATCAGCATGTTTGCACTGTTTTCTATGAAAAATTACACCGTATTAGTTGAACGTGAGTGTATTTCCTTATTGTAGCTTGGCAATCCTCGTTTTTCCAAATAAAGCTGAATTTATTTTCAATAAAAGGTCGCTTTCATGTCTATCAATTATTAGATTTATTTATCGTGTATTAATATTAGAATTTATTCTAAGTAGGAACTTTATGATAAATTCGGTCGTTTCCGCGAAGGGATTCAAGAAAAGACTGCAATTTGAATTCACTACAACTGCACTATTAATTTTGTTTACTTGTTGTGCATTCATCATTATTCATCAGTAATTATATCCAATTAGTATCTAAAAATAATACCTACTTCTAAGTTCTCGTTGTTAGCCGAGTTGACTTGAAGTAGCTTGTGTCTGGTTAGCACATCGGAGTAGTCACACGAAGATGATTCTGAGGATACCTTTAAAGAAAATAAATATTCGTCATGGTCATGTCCGACTATCACAGCTCATGTACTCTTAAACTATAAGGAATACAATAATACAATTTGATAAGGATATTATATTTTGTATAAAGCGCTACAAAATTATGATAATATATTTAACAAAAAATCCATACATAATGGTAATTTTGTTCGGATATAAGTACATTAAGTACGTAAGCGTGTGGGGTATCAATTGAAAGGCCTTTTATAATCAATAATCAACCGGAAACTGTTATGCCCGCCTTAAATAATTACATAGTAAGAAACGCGGTGACCAGGAAACGGAAAAAGAAAAGGTCCTCAGACTCATGGGATAACTATAGGTTTACAAAAATCAAATGTTTTGTTCAATAAGTATGATTAATGTACCGGAACTAGCGAGGTCCTCTGGATTCTGTGAATATCGCGCTCACACGCGTTTTGAGGTACGAACACAGGATCCACTCGCAGCCTGTTGTCTTCATTGGCGTTAAATACAAAGAACGAGTTGGCCAGAGGAGGCAGGCATTTGGTGAGGAGATGCCAGGCTGCCAGCGCCGCGCACAGCAGAGCTGCCGTCAGGGTGAATACGGGGGCAACGCCGAGTTTCTCCACGGGTAGGCCGCACTCGGATTTCCGTTCATCGAACCTGAAAAATATTGAACTTGCTTCTTGACTGACCCTTGTAACAGTTTAAAACAACGCTAGTGGTAGGTAATTATTTTAACCTGTTCTAAACTAGCAGGAGGGAATTATGTGAGAGTTTTTAGTAAAACTTCTAAGTGTGTCTATATTCAATTTGTTTTCGTAATAATGCAACGCACCGACATAAAGGGTGTAAGTCTAATACGGGCGAAGCTCTTAACGGGTGTAAGTTTAGGACATAATAAGCACATATAGATAACTTTTATTTAAAATTAGAGCATCAAAATTATCCATACAAAATAATTCGGCGCGCAATGTAGAGCAACATACTCAAGTTACACCGTCGATGACAGCTAATTTCAAAAGCAGATGACATAACTGCCATATCAATAATAACAAATGTTCGTACCTACATTGCTGCTCCGAAATCTTAAAAAAAAATCTGTGGGGTCGTAATTAAGTGTACCTAACTTCAAAAAAACTTCGTAATCCATGATTACACTGAGGAATACCATGCCTGGTTTAATTGATCACCCGTATTAGATTTACACGCGGTATATCCGCCTTATAGTGCAAGCATATGTAAATTTGGCAAGTTTGTGCAAGCCGAATTAGCTTAAGTAGGTACATTTACGCATCTCTAATGCTTAATGTATCAATAATCAAAGTAATTATAACCAAGCTGACCAGTCAGCGACGCCACAGTTTTTAATTCCATCACATACTACGCCACTGGTAAAACAGTATCTGTCCATATTGTTAACACATAAAGACTCATTCTTCTTGGAGCATTTCGTCTGCCAGGCCGGGAGTCTCCGTGCTGCCGTGGCAGTTACCTGGTACATGTGAGCCTGAAATATAATAAAGACCCCTTCAGTAACCATCCAACCATCTAAAACGGGGTTAAATAAGAGCTAAGCGGCTTAACCCTGGATTGTGCAAGTGTACCTAAATGTTTAGTGATTTGATTACAACATGGGTACCTACATAACAGATAATAGACAACAGTTACTGTAAGGGCATGTAATTTTTGTGGTGGTTACGTCATCATCATCATCATCATCAGCCTGTGATAGTCCACTGCTGGACGTAGGCCTCTCCTATTAACTATGCGAATAGACGCATTAGGAGGTAAATGCCCATAATCGCCACGCTGGGCAAGCGGATTGGCGATCGCAGTAATGTGTCCACTATGATGACGCTGCTGCCCATCATCAATATTTTATCAAATAATGGTCCGTGACACTTCAATCCCTTAGTCGACTCTTACGACACCCGCAGGAGGAGTTGGGGTGGTGACAAATGTATTCTTACTGCCGTCACCACACGGCCAGTTGGTTACGTATATTATCTAAACTATACATACTCTGGCCCACCAGCCTGTCAGTAGAAAAAGCAGAAAATTAAATTTTTTTTCCCCTCACTAGCTCGTAAAGCGCTCGTTTATCCTTTAATACGAGCGGGTAAAAACGCTTTTTACACACTTGTGAATAAAGTAATTTGACATTTCTCTAATTCCTATAGCCCCCTACTGCCTAGTATAAGTGGATCTGTATGACCGTAGTAAACATGCGCAATCGGAGCTCACATGTTAAATTGGTCGTTTCTCATGTGACTTTGTAAGCCATTGGCAATATTTAAGTTCCATAAATAACTCTATTCTACGCTACGATACGTTTCGACATTGAGTTTTAAATAGTTTCTTTAAGTTAATTTACATTTGGATGAGATTTGTAATCATATTTCCTCGCGATAGTGAGGGGAAAAAAGTTGTATTACACTTGGCGGCAAAGTTTGTTCAACTCTCGTGCCTTGAGACCTTCGCAATGCTCAAGATTCCAGTTTTTGAACCACTCGCTGCGCGCGTGGCTCAATTTTGGAATCTTTCGCTAGCTCAGGTCTCAATATTGGCACGACAGTTAAACAACAACTTTGCCCCCCTTGTATAATAAATAACTATTATGGGCAGTCAATTCAATGCGCCTTTTTTTTATTTGATGCCTTTATTTATTTATTTTTTTTGTAACTTTATGACAAAATTATATTGTAAAAAAGTTTTAATTTCCTATTTTCAAAACTACAATTTATGTACATAGATTAAATCTAACTAATCGCACAACGCATCAGTATTGCGATACAGCGAGGAAATGCCGCCAGCATCCTCGGTACAATGCCACAAGGGCCAATCTTAGATATAGGTTAGGTTAAGTAGATTAGTTAGATTTAATCTATGCCTTTATAGGGTTCCGAAGTAAACTAATGCCCTTATAGTTTCGCCACGTCTGTCTATCTGTCTGTCCGTAGGATAGCTCATAGGCTTTTAGTGCTGGAAATTTGTAATTTGGTACGTACCTGTACATAATTAACATAATATTAGTAGTCACGCAGACCAAGTGGTAGAATTTTTTTTTTGCGTACCTGCCCTACACGTAAAGAGGACTAAGCATGAATATTTTAAAAATATTTCGAACACAGCCCGACATGTTTTTCCCATTCTTTTCTTCTGACAGGCTGGTTGGCCAGAGTATAAAGACAGGGTGTAAGTCTAATACGGGCGAAGCTCTTAATGGGTGTTACTTTACGACATAATAAGTACATTCAAATAACTTTTACTTAAAATTAGAGCAACAAAATTTTCCATACTAAATAATTCAGCGCGCAATGTAGAGCAACATACGCGAGTTAAACACTCGTTGACAGCTACATTCAAAAGCAGATGACATAACTGCCATGTCAACAATAACAAATGTTCGTACCTACATTGCTGCTCCGATAATCTTAAAAAAATCCTGTGGGGTCACAATTAAGAGTAACTTTAAAAAGACCTTGTAATCCATGATTACACTAATGAATCCCATGCTTGGTTTAATTGATCGCCCGTATTAGATTTACACACTGTATACCTAATGCATATTTGTAAAAGATTGTAACGCACGTTCAAATCTATATTAATACTGCTGTTGCTATAGAAGTGAAATAGAAATCTTTCTTGAACAGTTGTAACGAAATAAGGGGTCTTTTTATTCTTGGCTTCATTGGTGTCACATATTTTGTAACAATGCTTCCTTCGTGTGTATACCATCAGCGCGGTGGGGTTGCGGTAGCAGGTGTAGTCAATATTATTCGGATAAAGAATGGAAATTATTAAAAACACGTCGGTTGACTCCGCAACTATTTCCACTCTGCAATCGTAATCAACGGAGTGTAACGTATTAAACACCTGAAAAATATAATTGTGTATTTTATTTCATGAAAACTTAACCGTACTCCATGAAAACAGTTGACTTAGTCTTGTCGTTATTAGTGTTCCGTAGCCAAAATAAACCCTTATGAATTCGTCATAGATGGTCATGTTTCTTTTCTTTTCAATGTACATAGGCGTGTTAGCGGGGTATCAATGCAAAAGGGCATATAAAATTATACAAATGGTTTCTCGAAGAGATTTATTTTTAAGTGAAGCGCTTTTGAAATATCAAAGTCATAAAAAGTACCTATTTGAGTTACTGGTTTAACTTTAATTTTGGTTGAGTTTATTTGCTCATAATTATGAGTCATAGAACCCATTGTGCGCGAGTCCGGCTCGCAATGGCCCTTTTTTCTACCGATTCCATTTTTTTTATGTAGCATTTAACATATAATTTAAATTAATCCGAACCAAAAGCTAAAGTGTCTTCAATACAATTTCAAGGTGCAATGCAATTTACCAGAGTAATGGTGTCTGATAATCCCATACCAAAAGACAGATCGTATCTAAGAGCTCGTGAATAGGCGCAATTGTTAGTAACGTCGTATGGTCGGTAAAGTATAAGAAGGCCAACACCGTTAGCCGACAGGAATAGACTCAGTAACACACCCAGACCTAAAGCACGATACATCATCAACTTAGCTATTAATTTTTATCACTTTTTTGAAAATTATGATATACTTATTGGCAATTTAAATACTACGTGGTCGTGGATGTCAATTGACAAGTTTAGTAATGTACTTAACGATAAACCGGCGAAGCGAATTTGGCAATCAGACACGCAAGACATTTTTTTACTAACTTATTTTGTTGTTGCACTTATTGGTCTTTATTATCACTCAAAGTTTCGGGTTGATCTTAAAAAATTACCTGTGCAAACTAGTAAGATTTTTTTGTTTAAAATATTTGTGCATCCAATTTCGAGCTGGTATGATCGATGAAAAGTTTTTATCATTGATTAACATTAGATGCCTTGCCTTATACTATACATACATATAAAAATAAATAGGTATATAGGCTATAGTTAGCGATTACCGGCATCCGAACCCAAGACTTACACTTACACCAAGCCAGTTCAAACCAAATTAGGATTAAACCTGAGTTTAGATTTTTATATTCGTATCAAAGATATACCTAAACAATCTAGGTACTTATAAAAAGAAAATACCTTCCAAAAGATCCGCCTGCGGCATAGTGCCCAATAAGATTGTTTTTTCTCCTATGTCAGTCCGAGCTCGAAGCCTATTCTGCTGCAGCGAGGAGTCAGATAAGGAGATGTGAGATTCTCCCCTGAGCGGTAAACAGTTGCACTGGAAGATGCACCTGCAGTGTTATTCACTAAGAAAACCGCCTTGCTGTCAGCGCTGTGTCAGCGCTGCGGCAGCGTCGAGCCTAAAAATGGTATTCACTAATGTACTTCAAACGACACTAGTGCTCGGCGACGAATGCGGCGTGAGCTGGAACTACACTGCGTCGAGAGTTTGACGTTTAATGTACCAACTTCGTATTCTCTAACGAAAAACAGCGACGAACTCGCCCACAACCTCGCTCACAGCCTCGATTCCTAATGTCAA
Organism: Thaumatotibia leucotreta; assembly: GCA_025490895.1. Lineage (NCBI taxonomy): Eukaryota > Metazoa > Arthropoda > Insecta > Lepidoptera > Tortricidae > Thaumatotibia > Thaumatotibia leucotreta. The sequence continues at coordinate 51,823 of JALPQI010004431.1, read as the reverse complement.
ATAAAACAGCTAGGATTTTAGACAAGGCTGCCTCGACTGACGAACGCAGCGTCGAATGTGTGAATAAGAGAATAGCATAGCTTGGGTAGGACGAGAAAGCTGATCAACCTCACCTTCGATTCGATACAATTCGACGATATAGTTGTCTTGGCTGAGCTCTTGGAAGATTTGAGTAGGTACGATGCTTGTTGACATCAGCACTTAGCAGTTGGTCTTAAGATGAACATGGATACGACAAAAATCATGTCAAATTCCTATGTAGCACCAACTTCTACTACACACAACTATATTATGAGGACAATCGTTGAATACGATTCGGCTGGGCAGCATTCGGGAAGCTAGGATCTTTTCGTCCAATATTCCGTAGTGCTTGAAGACGAAAGTATTTTGGCCAGTGTGTGTTGCCAGTGATGAAATACGGTACGAAGGCTACGAAACGTGGTCGCTTACAATGGGCATCATAAGAAGACTCAAAGTCATCCAAACGACAATGGTGAGGGCTATCCTAGGAGTCTCTCTACGAGATTGTATTATAAATGAGGCCATCCGCAACAGAACCAAAGTAACCGATAGCCTTCCGAATAGCTAAACTGAAGTGGCAGTGGGCGGGGTATATGTATATTGCACGTGGAACCAATGGCCGTTGCCGAGTGGCCGCCACGTACCGTAAGGGCAACATCGTCCCAACAATGTCCCCCAATGTCGCCCCCCACGATGTGGACTGATGACCTGGTGAAGGTCACAAAAGTCCGCTGGATGCGGGTGGCTCAGGGCCGGTCATTGTGGCAATCTTTTGGGAGGGCCTAAGTTCAGCAGCGAACGTGTTGCATGATGATGATGGTTTCTCCTGTCATAATTAACGACCAATATGTCTGTAATTTGTTAAGAAGGTTTTTGTAACGTACTTACCACAAATTTTTAGATGGTGGTCGGAGACACCGAGAGGACCGGAGGGGACGATGACCAGTACGGATACAAAAAGGATTTTCGGACAGCACTCCCACAATTTCTAGCTGTTAGCGTGAAAAACTTATTATTACTCGGTAAGTAAGCGGATTACATTACACCGATAACACGGCAGTAAATAAGTATATATTCTAAAAATTCTACATTTGTTTATACTTGGTGTCTTAAATTTACCTGGTCCGAACGATATCGATTGAAATTGACAATTTATCTCGGGATTTAATACTGGCTCTTTAAAGAGAAAGTATCCTGACCTTTTACTGATTAATTAATTAATTTATTTATTATTTATTTATTATTAATCTGGGTATTACCTTACATAAGGTGTATGTATTTACAGCAGTTTCATTTATATTTCAGGTTATGGCATGACACTTGGTTTTCCTACAATTCTTATACCTGCAGTAAGTCAACCAAAAGAAGAAGAAGTATTAAATCTGTATCCATCTCAAGTAGCTTGGATTAGTAAGTGAACGCAAGACAATATGTTCATGTTAGACTAGATCAAGCCATTGAATTAGGTATTCAACAGGCACGTTGCACGCCCAGAACGCCCAACTGTATTAAAACAGCAGGTACCTTGAACAACAATGGGTGCGATATGATAGGGGCAAGGTGAATTACCGACCATGATCAAGATCTGATAATGATATTATGCCTCTGATCCCATATCTACCAAAAATACCCCACTTGTAGATAACTCCGTAGCTTTCCTATCTTGAAAATCACAGCACCTTGTAACAACAGATCATGAGGAAAATTTCAGTTTATCTACATAAATATGAGTCAATTTATATTATCACCTGAAGAGCAGTCATAGATAAAAGTTAAGCACCGGTCACTAGAAATCTATCGAACAGTTTCCATTTTTCCTCGTGTGACCTTATTTCCTCATGCCAAAAATAAGTGTAGATTTAGATATAGTATCTTTATCTCCGTATATCTTTATCCTATTTATTGTTTTCCTGGCGATTATATGAATAAGTGGTTATTTCCATGCAACTAAGTATAACTAGGAAATACACAAACCCTTTATTATTCAAAAACGTATCTTACCTAAGTTAGCAAGCTGCTAAGTACATATTGTTTGTCCCTTCGGTCTTTAGACATATTGATAAGACCGAAAGGGACAATCAATACACTAACTAGCTAACTTAGGAGAAGTTTATGAATATGGAGGTAAACATGCAGCTAACCCACATATCATTTACATACCTAGCTACTTACCTACTTGGATTCGTGGATCAGAAACGAGACTGCTACTGAGCATTTCTGTAAAAGTTTGTACACAATTAAGACCAATCATTGAAGGCTATTGAAGACTTTCCTATTTTAATTTTATAATAGGGAAACTGTAACACATGTAGTAATTACCAATAGTTATTGATAGGTAAAATTTTTTGGAGAACTCTCCGTACTAACTACTTTAAAGTGAAACTATTGAAGTAAAAGGCAATAGCGAGTTCTCTTGAAGTCTTCAACATTGATTTAAATATACATTTATTAAAACATGACTTATCACATATTGTAGGTATAGCCCATAATTACTTCAGGCACCTACTCATATTTCAAAAAATTAGAAGCATAATACTTACATTACAAAAGTTTATTTTCGCCTTGACTCTTGATATGGAGGATTATTTAAGATCCCATACAAGTTAGTCTGTCTACGTGCAGTCTATCTATTACCGAATCAAAGTAATCAATAACTTAGTTGCCCTTTCATATTCCGATTTCCAGTTCCACTGACATTTCAACTTGTGTGATTGTGCTAATGCTAATTTACATAAGTTGGCCACACCGCAACGAACTATTGACCTTCATATGTTCATTGTTAGCTCTTTTCAGGTTCAATCAATTTAATAGTAGTGCCAGTGGGCTGCGCATTGTCCGGCGTGGTGACCTCTCCCATGGGCCGCCGGCGCGCGATGCAGTTCGTGAACCTGCCCTTCTTAGTGGCGTGGCTGATGTTCCATTTTTCGACCACTCCAGCACATTTATACGGAGCTCTGTTCCTCACTGGGTTGGCGGGAGGACTTCTTGAAGCTCCAGTGAGTCTAGCCTGGATTTAATCAATACAAAGCATCACTTTCAGTAATAAATAGGCAAATATGTAATTGGTACCTTTCAAAAACCTTTCCGTCGTGTGTACGTAGATTACCTTCAGGGTGTTTTTTTTTAATTTTACGCTAAATTTATCGTTTTCTGCATAACTATGGGTTGAAGCTTGAATTTACGAGTAGGTAGGTATGGCTCGCTTATTGGTGATAGAACATGCACACTATTATAGACAGTACTAATCTAAATAAGCCAATATAGTAAAATATTCATTCGTGACCCTTGTGCGTGACGCAATCTGCATGAAGTGCACTAATGAGCTGCATGCTCACTAATGCTCTGTTTTGGCGATGGTACAGTGACCATCGATCCACTAATCCAAAGATCATTTACTTACGTCATTATTCACGTCTCCTAACTCAACTCAACAATGCGCTAAAGATGGGACTGAAAGGGAAAACAATACTTAGTGGTTTTTTAAGTTAGGAGTAGTTTATGAATAAGGGGGATAGTTGTCAATTTGTCAAACCCCCAATTTAATATTTATACAGTACCCTCTTTTTTTGTTTTGTATTATGGCCATTTTTCCGCAACTCTGCATCAAATGTGCCTATTTTGCGTGGTCCTTGTTGTGGACTTCACATACAACCTTCGCAGGTGTATGCACCTATGCAGGTTTCCTCACGATGTTTCCCTTCACCGTAAAGTAGTACCCCCTTTGTGCAGGTGTTAACATATGTGGCTGAGATAACGCAGCCGCACTTGCGAGGAGCGTTCACCGCCACCAGCTCCATGTGCATCATCATCGGCGTCTTCACGCAGTTCCTCTTCGGGCTGCTCATGTATTGGCGCACGGTGGCTCTGGTCAACATTCTATTTACGGCAAGTACCTCTATATCGACTTTAAAGTGGCTCTTTTCCGCTAAGAAACGCTAAGTATTCTGAGACCGTACGAGCCACATGTATCGGAGAACCAGGATTCCCGTTGTCGCTCATTGAAATTTATAAAAAGAGTACTCTTTTGAAGTTTCGAATCCCTGAAACTATAAGACCTGTACGGTAATGCACATTTTTTCGTTTTTTTTAAATCAGAAACTTTAAACTTTCCGTAAATTTCGCAGTTTTTCACGTACTACGCAGCTAGCACAACTTTTTTGCGTGCAAAATGTGGTTTTATACTGCCCTTTGGTGTCTAAACAACATAGGTACCAAAAAGCAGCGAAACTACTTGCTTTGCGAGTTTAGGGAAAAATGATGTAAAGTTTGACCGTACTTATTAATTCAATTATTAATTATTAATTAATGATATTAATTCAAATATCTTTTTACAGATCCTTGCAGTTATCGCCCTGTTCTTTGTACCCGAGTCTCCACATTGGCTAGTGTCGCGGAAACGCTACGATGACGCTAAATCGGTAAATATCATTAATTCATAATCTCAATCTGAATTTAAATGTGTACATTTGTGTAGACATTATGATGTAATACACGATGACAAAATTACGACGCTCAAGCCAAAGACGCTCTTTTGCATCAATATTTATGTAGCAATCATCAGTATGGAAAATTCCTATCCTTCTACTTGTTCTCTGGTATATTATTTACTTAATCCTAGCCAACAAAACTCATTATGGAGACTTATTTTAAGTGATTCTTTTCTTAGTTAAATTATCATGTAATAATTTTCAAACAGTTTAGGGAGTTCACGAAAAGTTCACTTCCAAGTTGATATTGGTGCCTGCGTCCGCACGATAAAAAAAAATCAAGCGATGCTGTTTGTAAATGTGTTTTCTAGTTAGCGTGCGTAGCTGAGTCTGCTATGTATCTACTAGTTATAGTTCGTGAAATATAAATTGGTAACTTTCTACCTACATTATAGTAAAAATAAACATTCAATTTATATTTCTCGATCTATACCTACACATACAGCGTGTTTTTCTTCATATGCTATAACTTTAAGGGAAGCTTATTTAGGTCAAATAGAATTAATTTCTCTAAGAAACTAGTGTTTTAACTCTTATCTTTATTGAGTTATTAAAAAAATAAGTTTAATCACTGAACATGTGTATAGCAACCTTTATTACATTCTCATGTTACTTATTTTGACATGTGCCGTCAGTCACCTGAGATTAACTTTTATTTTATTCTTAAGGTTCTCTCACACTTACCATTTCATTTATTATGTATGAAAACAAAAAAAAAATTATCGAAATTTCCAAAAGCCGATATGCCAGACAACTTCTATTAATGGCCCAAGTAACCTGTCTAATTTATAGCAAATCGAAACGAACACCCTGTATAATTCTTATAAGTAAAAAGTTTGACTGTAGGCTGATTTTGTTTATCGTTTTTTCTCACCGACGGTGGTCACCTTACATGTAGGTATCCTATGCTTGCAATTAGTCTGTGAGCTCTTAGCAAGGATATATAATTGTTCTGGTACCATTTTACTGTATTCTATTACTACTTACTAGGTACTATAATTTCATGGTGCCCATGAAATCCATGGCTTTCATATGACGGACTCTTGGGATATGCCAGTTCTGAAATATGTAGATAAATAGGTAGGTAGCTAATGCATCTAGTTTATGATAACCACTATTAGTCTAACGGCAAAACTAGTTAGTTCACGCTGATTGAATAATCGAATTGTTTTTAAAATAGGTATTCGTAATTCACATAGCTATAGAAATCTCGTTTGACTGAGATTCGGTAAGCGGGTTAGGTTTGGGTTGTAGAAAGCCGCCACATTTTTGTATAGTAATTTTAATAGTACCTAATGTAATATGTGCAGCGGTTGGTGAATCAGAATCCCCTCATAAATGTAGTCAGATAAAATGATCACTAGGTATCCTTTTTCCTAGACATATAAAAGAAAAGGACAGCTAACATTTGTTCGACGGATGTACCTATTCTATTCAGGAATTGTTAAGTAAGTACTTTAATTCTCATTCACATTTGATAATAGCAGAGCAGAGCTACCGTCAATCCACGAAGTAGGTACCCTACTTATTGTCTTTCAATGACAAATAAGTACCAAGCAAGATTAACAGTTGAGTGCGACCGTATGTATAGATATGCATAAGTTATATATAGTAGAGAATATGGAGCAGCGTCATTTGTATCAAGTGCGTGACTTGTAATGAATCTTGTACTTACATCTGTATTTATTACCTAGTTAGTAACCATACTAAAAGCATCACACGAATGGCATAATGGTTTTAATAACGTCAGAGCCTCGGAGTCTCTAAATCTGCAGATCACCCTTTAGGTGCTTAAAACATGTTGTTTTGTTTTAGATATTTAACCAAGATGCGCTCTGTAGTCTGTAGCTATATGTGACTATTAGTGGCAACATATGAAGTAGGTATTATTTTATGTTGTAATCGCACTTGCGCCTGCACTAATGTTTATAAGAATTAGGTACCTATAATGAGTGTTGTAATGACGACAATCATTATTCCGCAAATATATAGGTTTAAGTAAAACTGTACCTACCTTAGCCGCATGTTTTTTGAGTTCTCATTCACCTACAATTAAGTTGGAATTAAGTTTGATCCCGACAGAATGTGTCTTGAATACGGGCGTATAATTTAATGACTATTGGTATAGAGCCTAGGGAACCGATTTAAGTACATAGATTTCCATAGTAAATAAGGAATACTTTTTTATACACTATGATTCAGCACGCGCACGCAATATATTGAACTCACATTAATTAGTAAGTACCTAATATTACTAATGAGTGATACTTATTAATTAAAACTAAGCTGTGGACTGTGTAGGTATACCTTACCTAGGTTACTTACATTGTAGCTCAGTTGGACTATAAAATTTCCAATTACCAACACACCAATTAATAACACTATCTACATAATTATTATTCTATTCGATACCTATGAACGTACATATAGGTACTACCTATAACTGGAACTGGACTGAACTATTATGCGAATGTATGAAATACAGTTGGCCTACCGCGAACTCCTAAATCCGCAAACGGGGATTTGTCTCTGTCACTCTAATGACGCCTTCTTTGGTGTGACAGAGACAAATCCCCGAAATTTGCAAAATTCGGAGTTCGCTATATGTACATATAATACATATATCCCGAATGAAAGGTGAATATTAGTATGAGATAGTAGTCCTTAGATTCCTTAATATACCTACCTAACTTACCTACCTACCTACCTACATAAGATGCGGGGACAGCCCCGCATCTTATGATGATGAACTTGTTTGTTGTTTTGTCCAGTGGCGTAACTATACCATCTGGGGCCTATGGCAAATTATTTTGATGGGGTCCTATCAGTGAAAATCGTCACATTGTACTCAGTTTAATTTAAAATTTAAATTCACGGCCTCTTGGGTCGGGGTCCGTGGCATTTTGCCAGCCCTGCTACCCTATTGTTACGTCACTGGTTTTGTTTCCAATAATTGCTCAACAATATCGATCGTTTTAATTTGTTGTAATTCTATTGACATATGTACCAACTAAGTATTGTAAAAAGCGAAATGGCAGAGAACCAATAGGTATTGTAAAAAAGTTAATTGCTGAAATTCTTGCAGAGCCTGCAGTGGCTTCGTGGTTGGACTCATTCTAGCGCGGTGGAGAAAGAACTGCGTGATATCCAGGCCTTATATAAAAATAAAAAAGGTAACATCTAGATGCATAATATACAGTACACCCGTTTCTTGCCTTGCTATGTAGCTACTTACTACGAATATGATACCAATGCAGCTTTTGTGCTCAATGTACCATGTACCAAAGCAGTATATTAATTATCCTATTTTACAGTGCAATCAGAGGACGTGGATGAAAGTATTAGCCAAAAACTCTCGTACTACCTGGAAAGGAGCTTTTTGTTCCCGTTCTTTCTTGTTAGTTACTGCTTCTTCGTCGGACATTTCAGCGGAATGACTACGTTACAGGTACATTTAACTAGTTTTATTTAAATATTTATCAAACGGGTTATACTCACGTAATTTAAGTCGATAATTGCTCGACATGTTTCGATCCATTTAGAGGATTCTCATCAAGGAGTACCCGCGACCAAAGCCCGACGTGTACTGCGGGCTGCGGGTTTGCGCTCTGCTAGAGCAGGTGCTGGCCGCGGGCAGCGCTGGCGGGGGCGGCGAAGAAGGAAAACTACCCTCATTGTCACTTTTGTCGAAAAGCCGGTAGCACACAACACTCACTATGTCACTAAGGTAATAAGGGCTCGTCTACACTATCTACCGATGCAATACCTAAAATCGTTTCCCAACCAGGTGGCACTGACCAACCACAATCACGATTAAAATTCGGATGACGACTTATTTAGATGGCTTCCCGTATTATCCGTGGCACGATGAACTTTTCTCTGGCAAGTACGGTTACCATATCGAACCTAATGTAGTGCGTCGAATCCGAATCCAATACGTGTTCCATCACCGCCGAGCCCTGGCTGTAACGATTCCTCAGACATCGTATATGCTCAGATAGTCTCGTCGATATGTGCCGGCCGGTTTTCCCAATGTAGTTCATCCCGCAGGAGCAAGGAATCATTATACACTCCCGGGTCGTTTAATGGCTCCCTATCTTAAATGGATGGAAACATGTCGAGCAACTATTGACTTAAATTACGTGGGTAACCCGTTTGATAAATATATTTAAATATGTTCGGTTAGCGTCTCACGTTAGTTATATTTCTATTGTGCCGGCCGGTTTTCCCAATGTAGTTCATCCCGCAGGAGCAAGGAATCATTATACACTCCCGGGACGTTTAATGGCTCCCTATCTTAAATGGATGGAAACATGTCGAGCAACTATTGATTTAAATTACGTGAGTAACCCGTTTAATAAATATATTTAAATGTGTTCGGTTAGCGTCTCACGTTAGTTATATTTCTATTGTGCCGGCCGGTTTTCCCAATGTAGTTCATCCCGCAGGAGCAAGGAATCATTATACACTCCCGGGACGTTTAATGGCTCCCTATCTTAAATGGATGGAAACATGTCGAGCAACTATTGACTTAAATTACGTGAGTAACCCGTTTGATAAATATATTTAAATATGTTCGGTTAGCGTCTCACGTTAGTTATATTTCTATTGTGCCGGCCGGTTTTCCCAATGTAGTTCATCCCACAGGAGCAAGGAATCATTATACACTCCCGGGACGTTTAACGGCTCCCTATCTTAAATGGATGGAAACATGTCGAGCAACTATTGACTTAAATTACGTGAGTAACCCGTTTGATAAATATATTTAAATATGTTCGGTTAGCGTCTCACGTTAGTTATATTTCTATTTTTATTTATTTATTTAGCTACTTACTTACATATTAACCCTTCGTGCGCGAGAGTGACCAGCACTAGACCAAATTTATGTTACACATGCGCGCAACGGTTTTTGTAAGTAAGTTTACATTATGGTTTTAGTACCCTGCAAATTTGAAGGACAAGAAAACTAGATTATTTTCTGGTTAAAAGGCTAGAAATTATTTGTATATCTTAATTTATCATTTATCATTTATTTATTAAATTGCACTCATGAACAACATATGTAACATGAACCCTGATGGGCGTAGCAAATACATTTACATTAATTGTTATCACTACTATCTAGTATCTACATAACAGGTGTTAAATACCTACTACATTGGTACTTGTAGACAAAACTTAAATCATTATTACTATGGCAAGAAACATTATTGCCAACTTATAACTAATGCTAAGCTAATGCTCATTAATTTTTATACATCTATTCATTATATGTTAGAATTAGTTCTAAATGATTGAAATCCGAGTTTGGAGGTGATGGATGACCTCATTTTTTTAAAGCCAAGTATTTAACTGTCAAATTATCGTTAATTTTTAGTTTTTTGCTTGTAGCTCGAAAACGATACTTTGGGTGGAAAATCATTCAGGTACAAATCAAAGTGGGTTAAATTATGCATCGAAGCAGAATTCGAACTTTAATCTTCGACTTAAAAGTTCAGTAGTAGTACCAGTTCCTTACCTAATATCAGTTCTCTAGTGATTCTAGTTATTCCCGATTTTTTACTTTTAATTATAAATACCATTTTTTTTAATTTTAGATGCACATTTGGCTAGAAGTACTAGACAGCTGATATTAGGTACGATTATAATTATAAGGGTACCTCCCCTCTAGTCTAGTGGGAGATAAGGTGGGAGATATTTTTTCTTTCGTTTCAACCCTTTAGTTTAGTGTGGCATATCGTTCTTTAGGTAGGTACAGTCAAGGGCATTAATATATATACACTTCTCCATACTGATCCCTTACAAATGTGTCTATAGGTATACTAATGCACTCGACTGTACAAAGTAGGTACCGTATTCAAGCTACAAGCAAAAAAACGATAAAATTTTCGATAATTTTAGAAGTTACATACTTGGCTCTAAAAAGTTTAGTTAAAGTAATGTGCGAACTCGGATTCCACAAATTTGGGACTAAATGAAAATATGAAAAAGATTTTCAGCTTGCAAGGAATGAGTCCGCAAAATCCTTCATGTGGAATAATTTTCTGGTCCTAGTAGGTATAGACGGACAGACATTTGAGTAAATAGGTATGACATTTTGTACCAAACATCATTTAACCGATCAAAATCCGTCGAGATTAGCATGTTGTTTACCTCTCTTTATTCTCTTAAGATAAATCATGAATACGATAAAAACTTCGTAATCCCAGACACTCTTTATCTGACTCACCTTCAATAAGTAGATACCTAGTGCTATTGACTATAAGTAGGTACACGCAAACACGCGGTTAGGTATTCAAGCGCTTTGACGCAAAAAATTTCCCAGTTTGTTCAACTCTCGAGCCTTGAGACCTTCGCAATGCTTAAGATTCCAGTTTTGGAACCACTCGCTTCGCTCGTGGCTCAATTTTGGAAACCTTTGCTATCTCAGGTCTCAATATTGGCACGTCAGTTAAACAACAACTTTACCCCCTTGTATAATAAATAACTATTTTAACCAACTTCAAAACAAACCACGATGATGGTATCTTGGAGAAATCTGTTGCAGTCGGTTTTTAGTCATTTTTAATTTGGTGATTATCGGGCGGCCGTCAACTTCATCTTGATATTTTGGACTCGCGCAGACATACGCGGTGTCCATATTCCAGATGCTGGAGGCTCCGATAGACAAATACTACGCGACGCTGATTCTGGGCATCGTGCAGATCGTGGGCTCGGCCGCGTGCGTCGCGCTCGTGCACTGCACGGGCAAACGTCCCTTGGCTATGTTCTCCACGGCCGGCGCTGGGATATGTTGCGTGCTGGTGGCGGCATACGACGGCTATATACAAACGGTGATTTTTTTAAATCGACTCATTTGGAAGAGAATTCAAGTATTTAGTGAATTACTCTTCATCACGGATTTAGTGAATTACTCTTTATTTTTTATAACTCCCTGTAGAAGTCCCAGTAGAAGGATTATATAGCAAGTTCTTGCTATATTTATGTGATGTATTATTTAGTGGGGGTACCTAATCAATTATTTGATGGACATTCAGACCTGATGTTTCAATGCCCAGATGCCAAAAAAGTAAACGTTAGTTACAATTATCTTTGTCCTATTTTCAGGACATCCGTCAAAAAAGGACAGAGCTAACTTTTATCTGACAAATACTGTTAACTGGGCATTGGGAAAACAGTCCTTAGACTGTCTCCGGTGTTAATTAAAATGTCTTTCGAGTTAATATATCTGATAATTTTTGCTGATGAAGTACCTATAAATATTTTTATCGATCAAAAACCTGTATCCAATCTTGACCACTTACACTAGAAGTGACCGGGGTATAAGGGTTAGAAGGATGTATCCATTCTTTTAATTTATAAACTGAGTACCTACAACTTGACGGGACTGCGGATCTGATCCATTATCCATCCCTTATGTATGATATCATCGAGTTGATCTGATGATGGAGACTCGTGGTGACCGGGTTTATAAATCATTGTTGTTTTTACCTTACAGCACAGCTCGCTGGAGGAATCGATTGTTGAAAATGGTATCAATGGAACTCTCGACTCTGATGTAGCGGTGAGTTTAAAGAAAATACATTAGAAGATGTCTGGGTATGGGTTCATTCCCAGGGTGAAGAAAAGCTAAGTCAAATTGGGCGGTGTAGGTATATTTTTTCAGTAATTTCACTTTTTTTAACACTTTACTGCAAAACATATAAATTATAATTAAATTTTAAATCTTGTCACCCCTAATCTCGTATAGAGTAAATAAATAAATGCATAGCTTCGCGAGTTCGCGTGCATCAAATATTTAACGGTGGTTACCGTTAATATAATATAATAGAATGTACCATTCCCGTACTTTCAGAGAAGTATAATGTCCGGGTATTCATGGATCCCTACAACACTCCTGTTGATGCTCGCCTTCATCACGCACACAGGGATTAGATTACTGCCTTGGATTCTTATCGGAGAGGTAATATATGAGTATTTACTATTTCATTACTTTCGTCATGCATGACAGTCACAACGATGGTTCACTCAAGAACAAACAGACGCCCTACCGCGAACTACGAACGAAGTGTTGCCCCTCTCTCGCACTTGTGAATTCGCACGTAAGCATGGCAGAGAGGCAACACTTCGTTCGTAGTTCGCGGTAGGGCGTCTGAGTTCAGGTGGCTTATTATGGCTAGGTGTGTTTATCTTGCTATGTGTCACTTTCGCACTCGCAAAAAAAAAAATGGCAACGATGACAAATGTATGTAGAAGTATTCGCCAGAAGCTCTATAATAATTCCTTTATTTTTAAAATATTAAACAGAAAAGAAACAAATACGAAATTCAGTAATATCACCAAAACATGAATACTTGCAAAAAAGTAGGTAGGTACCTAATATTTCCCAGGAAATATTAGGTGCGTAGTGCAGACTTTTTTTTATTCAGGTATTCAGCGCAAAGACCCGGTCAGGGGGTGCAGGACTCGCGAGCGGTGCGGGATATATCTTCGGCTTCCTTACCAATAGGTTGTATGTTGCCCTATTAGACAACATATCAATCCGCGGCACTTATGGGCTGTATGGTGCAGTATGGTAATTGTTTTTATTAATTCGGGATTTTGATTTGGAAATGTATACAGGGTGTTTGGGATAACGATATAGGAATTTCTGGAGGTGGTAATGGAGACTAATTGGAAGAGTTTGAACCCTATTTACCTTAGTACAATATGTGACAGTTAAAAAAAAATTGAACTCACACTTGCCTACTAACTACAAGAAACTTATTTTGTTTGGTGACGGAGTTCAACAATTGATCGACGATAACTTTTAAACTAATTGCTATTTTGTTGTACTTTTTTTTGTAATCAAAACCTAGAAAATCAAGCATGTTTTTACACGAATAGGAAGACTCATATCCCGACTACTTTTTTTTTCACAGGCCGATAAAGTTTAATTTACTGTTAGAAATCAGTAATGATGAACTAGAAAAATTATTAAAAAAAATGTTCTGAGTGTGGCAAGTGGGAGTTCATTTTTATTTATTTATTACCCAACTAATTGTTATGTTAATTATAAAAAAATCAATGCTATTTATTGCACATTTTGTTATAAATTTAACTTTATAAGTAAATTTTTGGTATAAAACTAAACATTTTGAAAAACGTGATTTAAAAAAAACTGTCACATATTGGACTAAGGTAAATAGGGTTCAAACTCTTCCAATTAGTCTCCTTTACCACCTCCAGAAATTCCTACATCGTTATCCCAAACACCCTGTATTATAGACGAACTTTTCCACTAACTACTCGTATTTAACCCAAATCTAAAATGAGTGTTAGTGGAAAAATTCGTCTATAATATACATTACATTGCAGTGTTCATAAGCTATTGAAACTAAGTTGGTAAGGTGGGGTAAGACAAAAAGTCGTCCTTCTGGCACATCATATACAGGTAGCTTTTTGCCTTACCCCATTAAAAAAACCGTTTCTTCTTACCCCACTTTAACTTACGTGAAATCACCTTTATGTGAAATCTAGTGTGGCCTATTAGTATTATCCACGTTTGACTCTAAAAAGCGCAATATTAAAATTAGCATTTACATATCGTTAACAACAAAATTAACTAATTAACAAAAACCTACTTCAGATGAAGCTCGTATCTCAGTTCCGATTCAGTACAGATATACTCGCATTAACATATTTGATCCGCTGGACTACCTAATCATATGTATGTAACGTTACTTGTTTTGTTTTCAGTTTAACCGGGTGTTTAGTCTTGTACTTCATCTTACCGGAAACGGAAGGAAAAGAGTTGGGTGACATAGAAAATCATTTCGCAGGGATTAAGAGACTTGGAAACGAAGTATACAGACCTCCGGTAAGTAATCTCTAGACTTTAGACAGTGGATACTTAATAGTCTAACTCTAAGGCTATAGATTCACACGGAGTATTTTTTCCCGTATACAGTATTCGAGATTTTCTCGAACGTCGTAGTGACAACTTTGTTTAGTACCGTTCACACGCATTCTAGAATACGGTATGGGGGATCCGTGTGAATCGTTCAAAGTCTATTGTCACTACAACCTTCGAGAAAATCTCGAATACGGTATACGGGAAAAAATACTCCGTGCGAATCTAGCCTAATATAATATCAGCCGCAAGATGGCTTATGCTGTCGTTGTCACAGATCGGTTCTGAATTTGTAGCATACTATTGTGATGCCCTTATGTCTTTGGGAATAGGCGCTCTATTCGTCAATATGCTGATATTTAGAAAATAAAAATCTAATGTAAAATGCCGCTCGTCATCGTTCTTTAATAAAACACATCTGGTATAAGTAGGTAGGATAGGTTACCTATTCCGTAATTCCGCTCTACATCATTTTCATATGCAATGTCCCGGTCTCTTCAATTTATCTTAACTCTGCTTAATCCTGTACCTACCTGTATTACAGTATTGTATTTTCTATAAATTATTCACAACAGTGTTCATTGTTTCAGAAGAAATCGAAGGCACTTTCAATGTCTCAGCTCAAGGGCGCTACTAATCCAACGTTTGAAGGCGATAGTACGGCTATGTAATAGGTATAAGTCAACAAAATATATATTAGGAAATACATATAGTATCTATTGCTAGTCTAATTTTTTATTAAAATATAAAGAAACTTACCTGTTGTGTTTCATTAGACGTATTTACCAAACCTTACACCTGGACATTTGTTTCTTGCACCTCTCTCGTACTGACATAATTATGGTGCGAGCAAGATCCATTCAAATGTTAGCACTTAGCAGAACCGCTAGCAATGGCTGCAGCACCAAAGTCACGTATTTATTTATTTATGGGGTTTTGATAAATAAATGTAAGTATGAGACTTAAATAGGGTACAGTCAGCTTCAGTTGCTACATGAGGGGGGGCAAGTGCCCCCATTGCCCCCCCTGGATCCGCGCCTGGTCAGCGAAAAAGGGACTTAATAATAGACCTGCAAGCTAAAATAATTGAAAATATTTTTACTTCTTTTCATGTTCAACCGGAAACAGTAGGGAGTGTGTGCGAATGAAAAGTAATGGCGTCGAGCAGAGCGAATTCTACCTAACATAGTTACCTATTCAACATTCAACCACCTTGTCAACTGAAGTTAACTGAAGTTGGCATTACGAGTGAGTGTGGAAATAAAAATTAGAGATGAATTGATAGACAAAATTTATTTATCATTCGAAACAACGCAGCTGAAAATTTCATAATTCAAAAACGTAATTTAATTATGTTAAAAATATCATTTTTTGTACATAAACATTTTTATTTAAATAATTTCAGATAAAATATTTGGGTTAGGTAGGTACTTATTGTACCTCAGATTCTCAATTATCGCCCTCAAATTTATTTTTAGGTCCTAATTCCTGGTAAGATAGCAACGTAGCCAACACAGACTACTAAGAAGATACTATGTACGTATGTAGCCAACGTAAATGAAGGCAGGTTTGGCCCTATGCTCAAAACTATTCGAAAACGGCTGGGCTGGGGATTATGTTCGAAATTCGAGTTTTAGGGGGGGGGGGGGGGGGAGGGGGACACAACTTTTTATTTATTATGTAGCGGTTACCTCCGATAATACCTACTGACTTTAAAAAAGCCTTTCTTTGAAGATCCTTGTTCTTTTTAGGAGACCTATTCAATTGAAGGGATGTTTACAAAAACAACATAACTACATTGAGCATAACTTTACAGGAGAGCGATAAAACTAAATTCCTTTTTAAATAATATTCATTAAAGCTTAATATTCAGAAGCGGTAAAGATTTATAACCACTAAGTTAAGATTACCTACCCGTTTATTTGTGTTTCGGCTCATTACTTTTTTTGGAAAAAATTAAATAAACCTTGCCACTTACGTTGTTTTTGTAAAATTTTGAGTAGTTACGTTGTTTTTGTGCAAAAGTTGATGCACATTTTTGGAAAAAAAAATTGTTTTTTGAAAAAAAATCGTCGTGTACTCTAATATTCCCCATTTTATAAGTCGATTTAGAATATGGTTTACTCTGAGTATTAATGCTGCAGTCTTATTCGACACTTTTTAGTGCAGTTTAGTATGGGAAATAACAGATTTTCAATTTTTTGACAAACGGGAATGTTTTTAGACAATTTTTTTTTGACATTCTGTAGCTCCTTTGACGACGGACAGTAGTATGACATCAAAAACTCTAATTTTGAAAAAAATGCTAGTTATGTTGTTTTTGTAAACATTCCTTCAATTATACGGCAAACTATAGGATTACAGCAAATTAAAAAAAAACCACACATCACCAGTTAGGTAGGAAAACGAAAAAAAAAAAATATTCTTTTTATTCTACCACTTTGTCGGCAGGATTAATATGTATACCTGTACCAAATTGCAGATTTCTAGTACTGACGGACAAAAGGACATGGCGAAACAATAAGGGATTCTTGTTTACTACGGAACCAAAAAAAAAACGCATTCCGTTTTTTAATGATATCAAAACTGTATTCTTAAATTTTGTATTTAGGATCATGAACTTCAACGTCTGTTTAAAAAAAACCTAATGATACCTTTGAGTATACATACTCAAAGAATGAAACAGATGCTTTCACTACTGCATATAACATGATATAATATAACATAAATATATAACATGGACGTCTAAGGCCACCTCAAAAATGCCCCCAATAGTTATTTGTACAACATGAGAGCAAACAGCAAAGTACGTATTTGATGCGAGTGTCAGTTTTGAGTCTTGAGCAAGCGAAAGATTCTTTTATAGAATCACGAGCGTAGCGAGTGATTGTGTAATAGAATCTTGAGCGTAGCGAGAGACTCGAAAGACACGAGATTCAAATAACTTTGCTCTCAAGTTGTACATACAACTTTTCACCTCAGCATGGAGAAAAGGAAATAAAATAACTTCAGCAGGGAGAAAAGGAAATAATAATAATATTAAATCATTTATTTAATCAAAATTAGTTTTAGTACATATCATTATTGGTACATACCAGTGTTGAGGTACATAGAATCACGAGCGTAGCGAGTGATTGTGTAATAGAATCTTGAGCGTAGCGAGAGACTCGAAAGACACGAGATTCAAATAACTTTGCTCTCAAGTTGTACATACAACTTTTCACCTCAGCATGGAGAAAAGGAAATAAAATAACTTCAGCAGGGAGAAAAGGAAATAATAATAATATTAAATCATTTATTTAATCAAAATTAGTTTTAGTACATATCATTATTGGTACATACCAGTGTTGAGGTACCATTCTTATCTCTTAGGTTAACATTTTGATGAAATTTTTTTTATAAAACAGTTATAATTATTTAGAAATGAACTCGTGTCGAATTTCTGAACGCGATTCTGACTCGCCTAGTACCACGATATCCGTCCGTTTTAAAACGGCTGTCTTTCTCTCTGTCACACTTATATATAAGAGCGATAGAGAGGTGGAATGACGGACGCCAATGTTATGTATGCTTGGTGGTAGGGGCCATATGCCGTTCGGATACAAGGAATCGGGTCCGATAAAACGCGTCGTCTAATACAACTGGCTGAATACGCTAGGATGCCATGAACGAAAAAAAAATGCATATTATGACAATTTATAACGTAACATTTTTCATCTCTGTCTTTTTACTAACAAGTGAAAGAAACAAAAGAAAAAGTTGAAGTCTAAACGTCATGGAAAACAACATTCACTCAGTGAGCAAATTCGCACTTTGCTCACTGATTTCGCGAATCAAAAGAAGTCTTTTCGAGCTGCTGAGGTGAAAAAACAATTGTTCAGTTGTGCCAAGATGGACGTAGCGCTTTTCTTAACATCGCGCATTATTTCGGCGCAACATCTACTAGTGTGTCGCGAATATTTTTTTCTAATAGTTTCCTCGTCACTGATCAGTGCTTAGACATACGAAGGGTTAATGGAACTTAATATAGGTAGCCAATCAAAACTTTGATTGGCAACACTAGCGGAGTATAGACAATAGAAGTATGTATGTCATAGTATAATGTAAGTCAAATACGAAATGTCAAACGTTTTCACAGTGACTTTACTTTTCGTATGACTTCCTTTTAAAATCGGGAAATCATTAAATA
Source organism: Thaumatotibia leucotreta (assembly GCA_025490895.1). Classification (NCBI taxonomy): domain Eukaryota; kingdom Metazoa; phylum Arthropoda; class Insecta; order Lepidoptera; family Tortricidae; genus Thaumatotibia; species Thaumatotibia leucotreta. Next base: position 33,234 of record JALPQI010004431.1, on the reverse strand, counting down.
AAACTGAATTGTTTTGTATCAAAAGACAAATGAAAAATTGTAGTGTGATGTATTTCATCGTATATGTTTCTAATAGAATTTATAGTCTATCGTAATGAGTGGCATAGGTGTTAAAAGTAATTAACACCCCACCACCATGGGGTGTGGAGTGAGAATGCGGCAATGAAGAAAATGTGTAAATAAATAAAAGAGACTATGATGTTTGGCTGTGAAGGAACTTTAAGTACATTAAGAGTCCAAATACTATAGTTACAATATGTATGGCTAAATGATCGAAGTGTAAATAATGAGATTTCATAGAAGGTGTGGTGACAGAGTCACACTGCTAAACGACAACACTACAGCTGTAAGAAATTTTGTTGAGTTCAATCATGGCTTGATACTTAGCGCAGAACCTTTGAAGGATGATGTTATGTTCGAAGTGTGTATTGATAGAAAGGTAAGTGCATTTTGTTTTGCTTTTTTGTGCATCTGAAGCTTTATCTGTGGTCATCTGCTTCTACAAACAATGATCAGTATTTTTTTACACTCTTATTGGTTCCTGCAATAAGCATAAATATTCAACTATTTTGTGGAAATTATACATTTGCTTGGAAAATCTCTTGCTATTATAACATAAGTTAATTTCCAATTGGCTTATTGGAACAGTTACCACCTCTTGAAGTAAAAGTCTTCAAGTTAAACTAATGTCATAATAATATATCTAAATATTGTTGAGTAGGTCAATGTGTGGAATGGAAGCCTTGAAATCGGAGTTACCACCCTGGATCCAGAGTTCATGGAACTACCAGCAACAGCTACAAAATTACGAAACACAGCATGGGTATCCATTATTTTATAACAAGTTTCAATGATTCAACATTTTGTACTATAGAGCAGGGATCAGATAATGGTTTTTTCTCCATACAAAAGAACAGTTCGAATTCGGTTATTTTTCGTTCTTCGGTATACATTTTTTTGTTTATGGAGTAATTTTAAAATATGATGTTAGTAATTACTTAAAATGTTGAAAACTACATAGAAAGTGTAAAACATTTTAAAATATTTAGCTGTTTAGAGGTTTTTCTAAAAAATCGGTTCCGATCCCTGCTACAGAGAGCTCTTGCTAACTGCGGTAGCGCTCTAACGTGGTGGACCGCGATGAATATATTTTAAACATGTGAACATTTAGTTTAGTTATTAAAATATTATTGAACCTGCTTACTCACTTAATTTAATGACTGCTCAACATATAATCTATGAATATGATTTAATAGAATGTAATTTATTCTCTGGAGTACTTTTTTTGAATTATTTTTCTTTTGACAGATAATGTCTGGCAGCTCAATAGTCAAGGATGGTGTTACACTTGTCAATTCATATGGTCCGGAACTCGACACACTTAGTGAGGGAGACTGTGTTGGTGTTATGAGAACAACTAAGGTAAAATTGCTGAATCTATTCTCATTTCTTCAAGGTATTGTGTATCAAACTGGATATGCAAAAAAACATTTTGATAACCTTACTAATGTAAGTATAGCTGACTCATTTTGAGTTGGCTTCTTGAAGGGCATTTTTTCTGTACTTATCCTTCTATTGCATTTCTTAAGGTACGAGTTCGCAGCCGACCGCAGGCGACAACTGCAGACGACGTGTCGCAACAACACTACTGGTTTCTATGTATTTCTATGAAATTCCCTCCGTAGTTAGCGACATGAAGCTAGCGACGCGTCGCCGAGCGGCAGACGGCAGTGTCGCCCGACCGCAGATCAGTAGTGTCGCTGATGCTCTGCATTTAATCATAGGACATGTGGCTTGTCGTCTTTTTCTTTATAATAAAAGCAAGTCATCATCATCTTCTTCCTCTTCTAATAAAAGACGTAAAAAATTGCGATCACTATTCTCGAACACGTTAGACATCTTGTTTCACGGACCGCTCGGAATCAACTGGATGCCATCTGCAGTTGTCGTCTGCAGTCGGGATCGAAATCATGACTGCAGCGACAGGACGCAACGACGTGTCGCGACGACATGAAGCGACGACATGTCGTCTGCTGGTGCTGCGTGCGGTCGGCTGCCAACTTGTACCTTTATAATCAATCTGCTTCTTAACTTACTTACTTAATCATATTACCTTTATTAGATTACAATTGAGTAAAATCTGCATTAATAAGGTAATACAATGTTAATTTCATGATTATATAAATGTTTTGTCGACAGGGAGAGTTATTGTTTTATGTGAACAGCCGATGCCTTGGTGTGGCAGCAAAAGATCTACCTGCAAAATTGTTTGCTGTTATAGATTTATATGGTCAGTGTGTGCAAGCTTCTATTACTCATGCACATGGTATGAGACCAATCATGGAAACTAGTATAGATCAGGTAAAGAGAATGATTTCATTAGAATAAGTATTTATACTTGTAAGATAATCTTGGCCAGATCTTCTCAGTTCTGAATGAAATAGAGGGACAATGGGTGGGTACTAGATAATGTATTATTATGTTATTTACTACTTGTGTAAATCTTCCGCGTTTTTATTTCGGCATTGTTGTCTCCGCAAGTATTGTTACAAAAGATGAGCCTAAGAGTGTTATTTTAATGTACTTAAACTTAATTCAGTACCAATACAGAGAATGTTGATGCTACTCGTCCTTCTGCTTCGGTAATAATTGCGGGACGATAATTACGAATTCAAGTTAAAAAGCTCCTCGGGCAATCACCCACACGAGTTATTCTTGCAGTTGGAAGAGGATCCCAACAATGATGATACTTTAACATCAAGTGATATGGATGTTGTGCCTCTACCGCCTGACCCGTCGCAACCAAAGCCGTCTCAAGATGTTTACGTCCCAATGACCTCTGAGGGTGCCTGTGCTCTCGGTAACTTACTGTTATAGAATTAAATAACATCAATGTCACAATGCTCGTGCGAACATTAAGTAATTCATGGTGTATTGATTTGCAGTAGCTCAGGATCGTTTAAGGTTTCATCCAAGGTGTGGCATACTTGTGAAATTATCAGCCAATAATAAGTAAGTGCAATTATTGTTTATGTACTTCTATATGTTCTTCTTTTATTGTGTCTGGCTCTCTTGTAGGCTGCAGCTCTCAGCTCACTGGCATTTTTTGTGACCTGCACCATATGTTATGCTTTGTAAAGTTCTAGTGTAGCACTGTACATTATTCATTATTGATTGTTGTGTCATTCTATTTAAAACACCATAGATGTTGAAAATGATATATTAATGGCCGATTGTATAGACTTCTTTGTTGTTCTGCAGATCGGCAGAAAGAGCAAGGCCTCTAGATGACTACAACAATGGCGTAGTGATGACACACCGACCACTGTACGACAACGAGCTGTTCGAAATACGCATAGACAGACTAGTCGACAAATGGAGTGGTAGCATTGAGGTATCTAACATATCGTCGGCTGACAAGCAAAACTCACTAAGTTACAAATACCTACTTGAAATAAAGCTCCTATCTCAGTTCTGATTTAATACTGACATAAGAGGTTGCTAAGAGTAGTGACAGTTTTTATAGCGAGTTTTGCTTGTCAGCTGACGATATTATCCTTTTCCAAATTTTTGTAAAACTCAGCAATTTTTTATACCTAGGTTATTGCATCCAGGAATCGTAATGGAACTAATAGACGTCTATGGCTATATTCCTATATCGAACTGTGAGAATCCTATATATTTATACAGTAGACTTAAAACATGATTGGTGCGACCGTATGTCGCCGCGAGATAGACTTACCATCTGTTGCTATATTACTATTCTATTACTATATCAATAAAAGAGACTCTGAGAGTCTAACTCGCGGGAGTCAGTATACTTATTGTCGCACCAATCCTGTGCTAAGATTACAGGTTATTTTGTCGAAAAGATAAACACGTAAAAATAGTTCTATAAGTAACTAAAGAAATCTTATCTAGGTTGGTGTTACTTCTCACAATCCAGCAACAATCAGATTTCCATCCACCATGACTAACATGGACTCTGGTACAATCATGATGTCAGGATGCAAAGTGCTCATGAATGGGCATGGCATGTGCATGGAGTATGGCAACTTTAACCTTGATGAACTGAGGGTAAGTTGCGATAAGAATTCCAGTAAATAATCTTTTTTGGGCCCTGATTACTTTGAAAAACATATTTATTGTACAGCTGTAGTGTTGGATTAATATCAGAAAGTTTTAACCATACCTATAATAAATAATAGGAAGTAATAGTTCTTATGCAGATTGTATTACAAATATAAGGAGATATAAAACTGATCCTTAATGTTTTTACAGGAAGGTGATACCGTTGGTATGATGCGAAAAAGCACTGGCAAACTCCATTACTTTATCAATGGCGTAGACCAGGGCATAGCCACAGATAAAGTGGATCAACAAGTCTGGGGCGTTGTGGATCTCTATGGCATGACTGTAAAGGTTAGTTTGTAGTAAATCTGATTCTTAGTATTATTGACTAGCGACTCTACATATTCTATTTACTAACCGGAAAATATCCATCATGACCATTCACGTGGCCAAATATTCCCTTACTTCCTCTGGTCATATTTGGCCCTATGTAATTCTTTTTTTTTATGTTGGCACAACAAAGTGGCTCCACTCCACCTGATCGTAAACACTTAGGTTTACTTCGTATTGTCATAGCATGTTAGGTATTATGGTAGCATAATTATATGAGTTAGGGTGAAATGTGTTCAACCTTCATAGAATGCAAAACCTGGATCCTATTTCACCAAGGTACGTAGTAAGTTTGTGGTGAAAGGGGCGGCAGGGATTCGATACTAGTATTTTCTTCATACAAAGATAACTAGATGGTATGAATGAATCAGAACTGGGTGATAATTTTCAGGTCACTATAGTGGACCCGTGCGAGGACATAGACACCACGGTCACCAACGCACCGGTTGTGCTCAGCGCTCCTGAGCTACCTGCCCCGAGTAAGATATCATTATATTGTTAACATGCGAGGGCTGATCCGAAAGTTTGTAGCTGTTACGCCGCGGCCACGACATCGGTCTAAGGCGACCGGCTTAGCGGAAAACGTAAGGTGCTCCCTCTCGTACCTACCTATATCAGCATCCCGCTCCAACTCATGGATTCGCTCGCCGCTGGTCGCCTTAGACCAGTGTTGTGGCCGGGCCGTTAGTGTTCTATTCATGTGGATTTAATGTAACTAGCGTACATAGAAGGTGATCAATTATCTGGGCAAGATACATTAAAAAAATCGCATGTAGTCATTATTGATTTTTCTCATGATTAATATACAATATTGGTTAAGTCGATGATGTTTTTTATTGCTTTGCTTGTATATTATTAGGTACATTATAATTACGCATACAGAAAACGTTCGTTTTATACAGACAACGAGAAATACTTTATGCTTTTAGTAATAATATCAAGTTATCAACCAATGTCATCCAATGCCGCATAGCTGGTTTTGGACAAGATGAAAATTGTAGTTATTTGTTTAACGAATATAGTAGCAACATGAAGAAATGACCACGAAACCTGTAAAGTGTTCGAAACGTCGGGATGTAGTTGTATTAATTAATATAAAACTAAAAACTTCGAAATGAATTAATGTATTTATTTTGTTTAACAGGCAGGATAAGACAAAGATTAGACGAAGATAGCCTTTTATTTCATACGCTGCGTGATTCGAATGTTATTATTATTAATGATGGTAAGACTGCTCATAGGCCTAAGTAAGTATCTTTTAAATATTTATAATCCATTTATTCGCATTAACTAATAACTAATAAATTTATTTAAGTTGTAAATTTTGTGGCAACATCAATCCATTAAACTATTCTTGCACGATTTTAGTCTTGTATTATTATAAGTAATCGTAACGATATTTACAAAAGGTGAAATAAATTTTAAATAACTGCTACTTGTTGTTACAGTGCTTTCGAATACTTCAATAACGGGATAGTGATGACGAACCGCACACTGAGGACAAATGAACTATTTCAAGTGCGACTCGACTTGGTTATCCCTAAGTGGGCCGGAAGCATTGAAATTGGGGTCACGCAGCATTCTTCAAATGATTTATTATTTCCATACAAAATGAGCAACGCAAAGTAAGTCTATTTACTGGTGAATGTGCGGTAACCATAAAGTCAGGTTTAGTAGCCACTCATTTCCTTTCGGTAACTGCGGTTACCAGTTGTCGCTCTTATTTTACTCATGTCGACTATAGATTACTATAGAAAACTATTTAATCCTTAGATCTGGCACTTGGGCAATGACCGGAGAAGACGTGATACGAGACGGTACCACCATCATACCGCAATATGTTAGGAATCTCAACAGACTCGTGGTTAGTACCAAATTCATCATATTTGTCAATAAATAATGGTTAAAAGAAATCCTACTGTAAACTTACTCTCCAGTCGTCTTATTGTATTATCATAAGAGTCATGTCATATTGACCTTATTGAAGTGTACAAAATACTGAATGGACACTGTGATCTCCGAGACTTCATATCTCTACTTAAAAGAGACACCAATACTCGGCTAAGAGGGCATCACTTAAAACTACAAAGACCATGCATATCAAGTAACAACCCGCATAAACACTTTTTTGCTAACCGAGTAGTCAGGCCTTGGAACAAATTACCGGAGGAAATAGTTTCAGCACCCAACTTAAACATTTTTAAAAATAGACTTGATAAACATATTAATTTGAGATCAACCTAGAAGAGGATATCAGGATACGGGCTTACATCAGTTGTTTTTCAACTGTCTGCCTGAATTATAAATAATAATAATAATATATTGGAGTAAAATAAAAGACTCGGATTATGCTCGCACACCTTGTATTTATATTGTTTATGAAAATTCTCATTGAATGTGGTGAGTATTCAAAAAATGTATATTGAACGTATAAACTGTTTACTTGCTTATTGTAGGAGGGGGACACAGTGGGTGTAATGCGCAAGGACATGGGCATCCTGCATTTCTTCGTGAACGGCGTGGACCAGGGACCTGCCGCCTTCAACATCCCGGAGCACGTGTTCGGACTTGTCGGTGAGTATCCCCTGTCTTATCCCTATTGTCTGCGACCATATATAACATGGACGTCTAACGCCAGTTCAAAAATGCCCCCAAAAACAATTGTTCAATTGTGCCAAGATGGGCAGGACATTGCTCTTTTCTTAACACCGCGATAATTCGGCGCAACATCTTTGACAAATGTTTGTAGAATATAGCCAATCAAAACTTTGATGGACCAATCACAACTATTTTTAAATGGCGGTTTAAGTTTTTATTGGTTGACATTGAAATTCGTTGCCGTGATGCATTGAAGAGGGGGTGATATTTGTCAACTAAAATTCAGGACCGTTTCTGAAAGGCAATTTAGTACGGCGTGCGACTTCCATGTTTTATTTGTTCGTAGCTTATTGTAGATATACATATATTGTTATACTGTATAGTCGTCTGCCTTACATTTTGGTATAAAATACCGCCTGCCTTCTTATTCCGAAGATATTCAACATTTTGTAGTTAAGTAATGAACGCATATGGTTTGGTAACAATTTGGGCTATCATAAAAAGCAAGAGCAAATAGTGTTCAGTTGAAATACTATTGTTACAGGAGCATTCCATGAAAACGTCTACTTTTTGTCCGCATGTGACGCTATGGTAGCTACCCTAATAAAATATGTTGGCTGCTAAGAAACACTGTCAACCTTAAAGCTTTTATATTATATTATTATGACCATACTCGGTTACCTCATTTTATTTCTCAAAAGTATTGAAATTACTGTATCCGTACGTGACGTTTTTATGGAATGCTCTCACAACTTTTTTCTATCAATATTATTTTACTTTTGTGTAAGCGTGGTACATACGTAAAGTACGAAGTGTTCGATTTGCCGTATAGATTTATACGGGCGAGTGGCGCAGGCGACCATAGTGGAGGCGTACACGCCGCCCGCGGCATATTCGCCGGAGTCTCCCCTGTCCACAGAGTCTAATGCTACCATTTATCCGTAAGTTATTTTTCGAGATCCTTAGTTTATAAATGTTTTTCATTAGAAAAAGGTCAAGTATCCTTATATATACAAGTTTGGTAAGTGAAACAGAGGAGCAACTGAAACACTTTGTACATTTACTGTGCAAAAATTCGCTTCAGGGAAAGTGGAAGACATGTTTCACTTACCCAACTTGACAATACCGGAGATTATTGTGTTAATCTTTGTAACAAATAGTTTATATTAAATGTGAAAGCAAGGGATGTAAAATAAGATCTTAGGTATATGATTTATAAAATAAATGTTACATATTTGCTGAGACTTATTTTGCAAAAGTAGCTAAGTTAAGGGTGAATTATTCGCCCTTTTTCTCTGCCATAAGTTGTTACGCACAATTTTTTCGAATCGACGACCCTTCGAGCTTCAATCCTCTAGCGGTCAAAGATATTTTTCTCAAACATGCAATGGAATGTTGTCATTATGTTCGTCATAATAGGCTTTAAAGTATGACGTTGCAGGCGGATGACCTCGAGATAATAGTAAAGTATTTTCATACTAATTTAACGGCCTAGGCCGGTACGCAATATTTTTTTAAAACATGGCGTCGGTTTTCATGAACAGGCTAAACAGCTAAATTCTGTTTTTTTGATTGTCGTATTTTTTTATTTCATTGCATATGTTTGAGAAAAGCACCTTACATGCCTCGCCGTGAAATGGGCTTACCGGCTTCGTATCACTGTCCAGCCCATCTTTCCCGGCATCTGCAGTAATGTACTAATATTGATAATAAAATGCTAATATTGTTTGCGTAGCGAGATGTGTTTCCACCGGCTGCACGGTCGCAACGCGCGGCTCTCCCGCAGTCGGCTGACCGCGTCTCGCGCCACCGTCTACTCGGAGTTCAACGACGCCGTGCTCTTCAGCGCGCGGCCGCTGCGCGAGTGCGACATGTTCGAGCTGCGCATCGACAAGATGGTGGACTGCTGGATCGGCAGCCTGGAGATCGGTGAGCTTTGTTGTAGACTCGTAGTATTCGTTCAACGACGCCGTGCTCTTCAGCGCGCGGCCGCTGCGCGAGTGCGACATGTTCGAGCTGCGCATCGACAAGATGGTGGACTGCTGGATCGGCAGCCTGGAGATCGGTGAGCTTTGTTGTGGACTCGTAGTATTCGTTCAACGACGCCGTGCTCTTCAGCGCGCGGCCGCTGCGCGAGTGCGACATGTTCGAGCTGCGCATCGACAAGATGGTGGACTGCTGGATCGGCAGCCTGGAGATCGGTGAGCTTTGTTGTGGACTCGTAGTATTCGTGTGTATAGGAAAATTCACCAAAGCTGGAATGATTGATATGAATAACATCTATTCTATCGTTGTGTGTATGCGGCCCTGCTATTGGGCATATTACACCTTCCTAAATCAGACACGATTAAAAATATCTCCATGCGTGTCTTACATACTGCGTCGTCCCTGTCGTCAGTGACTGATTTAGCCTTAGGAGAGTGTAATAGGCGCTTATACCAACCTATATCTACTGTCATTATGACATCCATACATAGATACTTTCTGTCATTCATCGGTGAATTTATCTATACCATAGACAGAAAATCATAACAAGGTTTTTCATTGCTGCAAAAATCGTTTGAATTTGAGGCTATATCTGACTTCTAGTTGACACTAAAGGCTCTTATGAGTGGCATTGAAGTAAGGTCGGACTTATGTAAACGATTTGATAAACGAAACGGGACTTTCTATTTTAACATAAAATCCGACGTTGCGTCGAAGTCCAAAGATCGCGACATCTTGATTCATTAAGAATAGGTAGAGTTGACGGTATTATTAATGACCAAGACTAACACACGTCCAACTATCTTAAAAATAAACCGAATTTCTAGGAGTGACCGCGATCCGTCCAGACGACCTCGAGGCGAACGGCGGCGTCGGCGCCATAGCGGGCACAGCGACCGACCTCAACTGGGACACGTACATCCTGAGCGGCGCGGCCATGATGAAGGACGGCGAGTGCGTGCGGAGCGGCTACCCGCTCGACCTGGACACGCTCACCGTCGGCAGCAGAGTCGGTCAGTTCCCTAGTTGGCAGCCGCTACATGTGACCACACACGGGCTCAGCCACCGATCTCAACTGGGACACGTACATCCTGAGTGGCGCGGCCATGATGAAGGATGGCGAGTGCGTGCGGAGCGGCTACCCGCTCGACCTGGACACGCTCACCGTCGGCAGCAGAGTCGGTCAGTTCCCTAGTTGGCAGCCGCTACATATGACCACACACGGGCTCAGCCACCGGCCTCAACTGGGACACGTACATCCTGAGCGGCGCGGCCATGATGAAGGACGGCGAGTACGTGCGGAGCGGCTACCCGCTCGACCTGGACACGCTCACCGTCGGCAGCAGAGTCGGTCAGTTCCCTAGTTGGCAGCCGCTACATGTGACCACACACGGGCTCAGCCACCGACCTCAACTGGGACACGTACATCCTGAGCGGCGCGGCCATGATGAAGGACGGCGAGTGCGTGCGGAGCGGCTACCCGCTCGACCTGGACACGCTCACCGTCGGCAGCAGAGTCGGTCAGTTCCCTAGTTGGCAGCCGCTACATGTGACCACACACGGGCTCAGCCACCGACCTCAACTGGGACACGTACATCCTGAGCGGCGCGGCCATGATGAAGGACGGCGAGTGCGTGCGGAGCGGCTACCCGCTCGACCTGGACACGCTCACCGTCGGCAGCAGAGTCGGTCAGTTCCCTAGTTGGCAGCCGCTACATGTGACCACACACGGGCTCAGCCACCGACCTCAACTGGGACACGTACATCCTGAGCGGCGCGGCCATGATGAAGGACGGCGAGTGCGTGCGGAGCGGCTACCCGCTCGACCTGGACACGCTCACCGTCGGCAGCAGAGTCGGTCAGTTCCCTAGTTGGCAGCCGCTACATATGACCACACACGGGCTCAGCCACCGGCCTCAACTGGGACACGTACATCCTGAGCGGCGCGGCCATGATGAAGGACGGCGAGTACGTGCGGAGCGGCTACCCGCTCGACCTGGACACGCTCACCGTCGGCAGCAGAGTCGGTCAGTTCCCTAGTTGGCAGCCGCTACATGTGACCACACACGGGCTCAGCCACCGATCTCAACTGGGACACGTACATCCTGAGTGGCGCGGCCATGATGAAGGATGGCGAGTGCGTGCGGAGCGGCTACCCGCTCGACCTGGACACGCTCACTGTCGGCAGCAGAGTCGGTCAGTTCCCTACTTGGCAGCCGCTATATGTGACCACACACGGGCTCAGCCACCGGCCTCAACTGGGACACATCCTGAGCGGCGCGGCCATGATGAAGGACGGCGAGTGCGTGCGGAGCGGCTACCCGCTCGACCTGGACACGCTCACCGTCGGCAGCAGAGTCGGTCAGTTCCCTAGTTGGCAGCCGCTACATGTGACCACACACGGGCTCAGCCACCGGCCTCAACTGGGACACGTACATGAGCGCCGCGGCGGAACAATTTGTAGAGTACTTTCTCTTTATGTCCCATAGTCTTGTGACACTCGGTATAAGCAGCCTCTCAAAGAAAAACTGTCGTATACCTAAGCAACAAGTTAGACAGATTCCTAAAAATAATTGGACTCGTTCATAGTCAAGTTTATTCCATAGGTATGATGTGGCACGCAGACCGCAGCCTGCACTACTACCTGGACGGCATGGACATGGGCAAGGCGTGGTACGTGCCGCACCTCAACATCTACGCCGTCGTAGACCTCTACGGACAATGCACGCAGGTACACTTCTATATTATCATACTTATTTTATTTGAATTTTAACTTTTGTGAGACATAATAACTGATAACCACAAAAAGCTGCCTCACGCGCCAAATTTCATTTACTGCCTGTCTCGCAAACCCAGGTTAAATATATCCGTTACATAAAGCGATCACTATCCTTTTCCTCAGGCATAAAAAAGAAAAGGACAAGTAACATTATGTTACAAATTATTTTACTCGGGTATGGTGAAAAAGGTAAGGGTGCACCCCGTTACTTTGAAACCATGAAGTCTAATTCTAAATGAGTTTTCTTGTACATATTACCAAATCATGCTACATTGTTAAATAAGATAAATATAACTAAAACGATAAAATGGATTCGCATTATATTTAGTATTTTAGGTTTGTGTGAGGTTTAGTTAAAACATGCCACATTGCCGCAAAAAGGGCGTTTGTCGACCGTATACAAACGCCCTTGCTCTAATAATATGTACTGTACTAAAACGCTTACATTTTTTTTGTTCGTTTTAATATAATAGAATGCAATTGTTACACTTATATACTGTTTAACCATATGTTTGTTGCTATACTTTGACCATAGGTTACAATTCTGCAAAACGAAGAAAGAGCCTTCAACTACAACGGCTGCACCAATTCCGATAACTCGCTGCTCAGCAACTCCAGAGCATTGTCCTCGCCTCCACCGCCCTATTGGTAAATTAATACGACTAGGGTTATTTTTTCCATTGGCGTCAATACTTATACGGAACCTAACAGATTGTCTATGCAAAAATAAAAGCTTTTTATAGTATTTTTATTGTTTATACCGGCTCATCTTTACTCTAATCAGATACTAAAGTAATGAGTGAAATTCTTGAAACAAGTTTTATACGTTTCAGCTTGAGGTATGTATGACTATTACTACTGTACTATTTTATTTGAAACTTCATATTTATTTAATCAAAATACACCTCGTAACAAATCATCGTTTATTTTTACGTGGAGATGTATTATTGATTAACCGTAAACTTATGTAGATTATATTGGAATTTCGAGAACATTTTTTGTTAATCGGCCATTTATTATATCAAGCCATTTCGATCAGACTCGGGAAATTACGCAAGTGCCACTTTGATACTTATATTAAATGTGACAATGCTGTCTCCTGTAGAGTACAAAAAATACATATTATATACGTAGACACCGAAACTTTAATGCATCTCTTTTTTTGAGTTAATGACATTACCAGAAGACAGATGTGGTATGATTCTCTCTGTCTATGCCGGAAGTGAGTAAAACGCTAGCCAAACTATAAAAGTTTTCTACGGAATCGGGCACAGCATCAGATTTATCTCTTTAACAACCGACTTAAAAAAAGAGGTTCTCAATTCGACTGTGTGATTGGTACAAATGGACGAATAACTCAATACCACGCCAACCGATTTAGATAATTCTGTTTTTAACAGACTTCAAAACAAACCGTGATGATGGGATCTTGGAGAAATCGGTTGAAGTGTTTTTTTTTTTTTTTAATTTTTGATCATTATTATTGCACAGGAGTTTTTCGGAGTACTGCGGCGACAACATCTGCATAATGCACGACTACTCGTTCGCGCGGCGGCTCACGCCCGACCCCACGGCCGCGCTCGTCTTCAGCTCCGCCCATCTGGCCGTCGGCGAGATATTCGAGGTACTCGCTACTAATACACATAATCATAATCCGTGCGTAAAAGAAAACTAATACAGAAATATTACATTACATCAAAGGCCGGGAAAATGAGGATTTCCGGCCGTATATACGGCTGAGCAACCGTGCGAGCGAGGCCGGATAGGTAACGAGGCTGGGAATCCGTTTTCACGCCGAGGCATGTATAGTGCTTTTATCAAACATACAAAGAAATACAAAAAATAAGAATGACAATGTTGTCGAAATTAAATTGTCTTTGACACATATCGTGAAACACGTTCGTAGATTTATTTTAAACGTTAATATTAATAAATATCAATATGTTTAACTACAGATGTATGTGAACTCAAGGTTTAAGGTTTTAAATTGGTGATAAGACCAAGATTGTGTTCTGAAAATGCGTGAGTATGAAATAATGTTAGTTTTTAGTACAGATGGTGCCTTTTTTAGGAGTGTGTCATTTTACGTCAGATCCATAACTTCGGCGGGCCATCTGCACTAAAAAACGTCGTACGAGACACGTGCAAAAACGAAATTCGTCACTCGTGTCGATTTAAAACACACCCTATCGGTCGTGTTTGAAAACATCGCCACTCGTTTCGAATTTCATGTTTTTTGCACTTGTGTCGTAAGGTACTATTTTAGGTTTGTTTGCCTTTTTACGTTTCCTACTGTCGCACGGAATACAGTCACCTCAGATATGTCTGAGCGGCCACGCTGCTCAAAAATATCTGAACATGAATCTGAACGCGAAGACAATAGAAACATGCACATAATATATTTCTACCGTGGCCACTCCGATATATCTTTTTTATTTTATCTTGTCTTTTACTAGACAGTTCACAATGCCAGGGCTTCTATTTTATTTATGTTCTATTATATTATATTTATGATGGAAACAACGCTTTATTTTTAAATTTCTGACACTCATAACAAAACTGACAAATTGACAATGACCATCGTCTGTTGAATGCAAAAGTGCCACATTCCAAAATTTGTTGCTTTTGTTTTTCGAATCAACTGTTGTTCACGTTAGAGTTTTGTATGCAATAGTAATTCATTTTGAGATGCGGCGCCATTGTATTTAACAATCGCCATGTCGACGCTGATCATGAACAACGCTGCGTCTCAAGACCATGTCGATTTGAATTCTAACAATGTGAAGCACTAGAATCCAAATCGCAGGCGTGTACTATCTTGAAACACAGCGTTGTTCAGTCGACGTCACAGATATCGTTACGGTTTAGGTGCCAAAAATATATTTACACGACTTTATTGCCTTGACATTAAGGTCGTGTAAATATATTTTTGGCCCTTGAACCGTAATGATATCTTTGCCGTCCATTGTTCATGATAAGCAACGATTTGTGTCGTGTAGGTGAAGATAGCGGAGTGCAAGTCGGGCTACGCGGGCAGCTTCCGCATGGGCGTGACCGATATCAACATCCTCAACGTGCACGTGAACCGCAGCCTGCCCCCCACCGTCGCTCTGTTGCCGCACTACACCGCTTACATTGACGGTAACTTTGACCACATCACATCACATCATCAGCCTGTGATAGTCCACTGCTGGACGTAGGCCTCTCCTATTAACTATGCGTATAGACGCATTAGGAGGGAAATGCCCATAATCGCCACGCTGGGCAAGCGGATTGGCGATCGCAGTAATGTGTCCACTATGACGACCCTGCTGCCCATCATCAATATTTTATCAAATAACGGTCTGTGACAATTCAATCCCTTAGTCGACTCTTACGACACCCGCAGGAGGAGTTGGGGTGGTGACAAATGTATTCTTACTGCCGTCACCACACGGCATTAATTTTGACCGGATCGTCCTAAAAGATGTCCTTTGAGATTTACAACGAATAACGAACCGTCCTCTTCAATACTTCGTTTTTATAAAAAAATACTGCTCTTTTGCATACTTATGTGATGTATTAATCGTCAATCATATATATTTTATTGAAAGATTGTTTAGCTTATTTTTAATCCTAAGATATCGCACACCTAGAATAAAACAGGTTTAGGTAACTCAACATTTATTTATTTTTTTGCTACTAGGTATATTCGAAATCTACGAACATTGCAGACTCTTGACCTAGATGTGCGATATAAATATAATATAGTTCCTGTGGTGCATAAACCGATACAAAGTTTCTCTTTATGTCTTCAATGTTGTTTAACTCTATACACATCATAAGGGTAGTTGCGATTATTCAGTCGCAACAATCAAGTCATTACCATTCCCAAATTATTGACGAACTGCGTATAAATAGTGTAGTCATTTTCGATTATCTTGTAGCAGACCCATGTTTGTCTGCTATTCTGGCATAATAGTCTCGTTTGCTTTTATAAAACGGTAAATAAAGTGGTGATGGTAATGATCTAAGATTGTTATGGCATTGTATAGACCATCTGAGCAAATTGAACTCTTGATATTACAGGCAAATACATGAAGTACTCTCGTCCCAACGAGAAGGAGCACTCGTTGCGCTCTTTCGTGCCCTCCTTCGACTGGCTGCGCCCCGGCGACCGCGTCGGGCTCAAGAAGACCCACGACGGCCGCGTGCTCGTCTACTACAACTCCGAGCTACTCGAGACCGCCTTCGAGAACGTTCCCGACGTCAGTACATTCACCATCTGAACGAGCCTCCGTTGTCATACCCCCTTATTCATAAACGCGTGCTAACTTAACAAGCCGCTAATAATTGTTTGTCCCTTTTGCTCTTATGGACACATTGTTAAGACCGAAAGGGACAAACAATTATTAGCGGCTTGTTAAGTTAGCAGACGTTTATGAATAAGGGGGATAGGTAGTGTTTGGCGTATGTTCAAATGGTTTGAGCACTCTGGCCGCTCCGATACATGATGGCGACTGTAACATGTACTTTACGGCACATGCAATACTTATTTTCTTAACTGTTTTTATTATATAGCTGCCATTAGAAACATACCTACTAATAGGCTTTATGAATGGCAACTTAATTCAAAATTTTTTTTCGAGCTGTCAAAAAGATCGCCACCATGAAGTTTTGTATGAAAGACACAAAGGTGACTTCACGTTTGTATTCTGCCAAATGCCAACTACTATAAGTTCTGACTAATTTATTTAACAGTAGTTCTGTACAAAAATCTACATTTCTGTAATAATTTCTTCGTGTATTTAACTACAGTCATCATAACATCATCAGATATTTATTTGCTAGTAAACTTTGTGAGAAGGTAAAGAGTCGTGAGTTCGCCGCGTAATATATTAGTACCACCCTGAGCATAGAACACGTAGATAATAATAAACTTTGATTGTAACACAACTATCGTTTCCACTTTATTGACAAACTTCATACAATTCACAGAAAGTATACGTGGTGATGGAGATATTCGGTCACGTTACCAAAATCCAAGCGATCTCCAAAGGAGCGAACCTGGGAACGACCCTGCCGCAGCACACCATCCCTAACGACGAGTACGCGAAGCCGCCGATGAGCGCCGCGGCCAAAAACGCGACCAACGCCAGTGTGGCTCAGTCCGTGCAGAATAATATCAGCAACGAAATTACAGCTCAGGTACAGTTACGTCTATAATAGTACATTGTGTATTAAGGGCGGTAAGTAAGAAATTGTGAAAGTAAAGCCCAAGCCGAAGGCGCGGGCTTTACTTCACACGAGTTCATAATTCTTGTACCGCCCGTGGCACACACAATGTTTTTCATCACACCTGTGAGGCAAAATAAGTAAATAAAACAATATATTTTCACAAAACTACTCTAAAATGGTCTTAATCATTTCTTAAAAACGGGGATGTGTTTTTATCATTTTTATAACAGAAGTCCCGGCGCAGCGCGCGCCGCCGTGCGCCTGTGCGGGCAGCGGGCGGCGCGCCAGTGCGACGTAATGTTGTTTTCATCACACTTGCTGTCTAAGCGCGCCATTGCTTGCGCGCGTAGCGGGAGTAATAGAAAAGTGAAATTCCCTAGGGAGTAATAGAAATGTCAGTACGTCATTTAATAATATTATGTCTTAAAACTTATTTTTTGGTTGGCAAGTGTGATGAAAAACATTGTATGCATCACGGTCGGTAAGCGGAATACTAACTCGTGCTTGTAAAATCAGCATTTACGAGCAGGTGTGATGAAAATATGTTAAATATGCGTTAGAGTACGCGGAACTAAATAAGGGAAGAAGGTTGCTGATCTGTATACGTCGATCTGTAGGCGTCAACATATTTATGTAGGCGACCGTACGAGGTGTTATTCTTTTAATAAATACAAGGCATACTTACGTTAATCCCTTATTGAATCTTATGATGCAAAACATGGAAAAGGCCGTGGATTACAATACATTATTTTTCATTAGACGAATACGCCAAGCCGCTATTTAGTGCCGAATCGAAGGGCATGACCAAAAGCTGCTTTAAAACTTCACGTTGATTTAGTCATTTCGAGCGCAAACTGCTGGGGATGGATACGTACGAAGGTTAAGCTGTCCGAAATGCTGTTAAATTGTTAGTACAGGTTCTTTAAAAATCATTTTCAACGATATGCAGCATATTATCTTACTAGGAAGTTAATAAAATAGATCTTGTTTTAAGTGATCTAGGCGCGGATCCAGGACTTCGTTCAGGGGTGGCATAGACTTATGATATGATATTATTTTATTACGTAAAACTGCACTTAAGCATACCTAAGTCCAGAGTCAAGGGGGCGGGGGGAGTGCCTCCAAGAATGATATTTTCGTAAAGTTATGCCAATCCAAGAGACAATCCTTTGTCAAGTACACTTCAGACAGTTCTGTTGCAAAATAATATTCTTTTGTTTCACTAGACTCATGTGGAAGTGATAGAAGACGCGAACGAAGAGTCCTGCCACTCCAACGAGATAGTGTCTTGCACGAACGTGGAGTTCGCGGCGAGCAACGACACACTGACCGTGCCCACGGAGTCCACCGTCACCGTCGTGAGTGCCGACTCTCGCCGCCGCCGTAACCCGCTGCCGTACACCTTCCATTACGTGCACGGGAAGAACATTAAACTCTGCAGCTCAGGTAAATAGTAGATGGTTCAACAAGGGCTTAAAGTGAACCAGTTTTACTCGAGGCTATTTTTTGGTTTGAGCTAAGCGATGACCAAAATAGTAGACGAAGGTAAAAATTTACATTTATGCCCATGTTGTACACTCTGTTTTCACTTCGTTTGCGAGGAAAGTAAAACACATTTTTCACTGCAATTTACACAACGAAGTTGTCGTAAAGCGAAAGAAGAAAAATATATAACCAATACCCGCCAACTCAATTTTTTTTAAATTTTCAACCTGTGATTAGAGTTTTAGATTCTCGGGTTTCTGCCAAGTGAAACATTTCACACAAGTAAAATTGTGCAATGTGTTTGAATTGTTTGGCTGTTGGACCCGATTACCTTAGCCTTAGAAAAAAAATACTTTTATGTTCTAAAACATAAAATGCGATTTTATGTCGTCTCCGCACGACATGAAAGTGCACTTTTTGAGCATCAGAAGTGAAAACCATATTGATTGTTGCAACTTGATTGTGTATGTTAGAGAAGTTATTTAGTAAATATTTTTTCTAACATACGCAATCGCGCCGTGGCTTGGCGATGCTGAGTGGTAATACCGAAACATTCCTCTTGAATCAAGTTATCTATTAAAAAAACCGCTTCAATTACTTTTCATCTAAGCGTATAGATAGTTCCACGAGAGTTGAGGTCACGAACACAACAACATGTCACGTAAATGAGCATTTTCACTTCTAGGGACACCCAATTAGATTAACTCTCACAAAAAAGTTAACGTCGATGTCAGCTTTGTAACGACGATTAAGCATGAAATATTTACGTAAGCTAAATATAATCAGTTGTTTACGTTTTAATGACCAAAATTGTATGATCTTGCAATCTTGCAGGAAAGCAGCTATTACTGTAAAACTTTAACCTCTGTCCAAGTTTGTGCTCGTTGAATATTTTGTATCATTTCGTTTCAACAGACTGATTCTGCATTCCTTGTACAGATACAGTAGCGATGCGCACTTCGGGGTACAAAGACGGAATCGCCATTGTCAGTCAGCCGCTACGAAGAGGTCATAATTTTCGGGTACGTATTTTTTCAGTTTATAAATAACAAAACACTTGTTAATTTATATTTTATTCTTTTCCTATACGCTATGCTATAGTGGTTATTCTGATAGTTCTAACGGAACTTATATGCTATGCGAAGTGCTATGTAGATCTTTCTGTGACGCTGTGACTGCTTATTTTTTTAACTTGACAAATGTGTGTGTGTATTTTTTTACATTAGCTGTGGTTGTACAATAATTAAATACTTAATTTAATAAAAGTATGTACTCACTCTACCTACATTGAGTGCGTAGTTGACTGATATAATAAAACTGTTAAACCTATGAGGCGATGTATGCCATTGAACCCAATCGATCTCGCCTTATGTTATCGACACCGTTATCTTGTTCCTTATACATATTTACTTATTTTGATAACATACTACTTAAAGGCCGACCGATACACGTCTTTCGTTTGAAACCGAAAGTTAGGTTATTAGTGGGACTAGGTTGATTTGTGTAAGATGTCCCAAGATATTTATTTTTATTTATTTTTTTTATTGCATTATAAATTACCGCGTGGTAGCGGTTTTTGCACGTTTATAATGTATATTACCACCGCATGACCGTAAACGGTTTCTGTAACCTCGGTATCACTGTAGACATTGACAAATGTTAAATATTCTGTAATATTTGCTATACAGAAGAGGCATACAATCCGTAAATTTTATTAGGCAGCAGTTTTATTGCTAACACCGTATTGTCGACCGAAACTTGAATTGTCGAAACCGAAACAGCATTTTTAGTTTTACTAGAAAGAGATGTGATGATCTCAACAGAAAATATCGACTGCACTTAACGAAAATTGTCTTTCATGCTCAGCAATACATATAACTGTCAAATTTATGTATTCACCTACAGTTCATGTTTTGGTAATATATGCTATGCGAACTGTAATATGCAAATAAAACGATATTTAAGGGTAGTCGTAAACGTTACAGTTTTTAATATTAACTTTAATAATTATAGTACGAACATACCATAACCGCATACCTGCAACATACCATAACCCCTAACCGCAGTCATAGTTTTATTTCAATTATAGTAACCTTAATGAACTGGTCATTTCGTAATATACTGTAAAATACGAAAGCCAACAAGTTTTGAACATGATTGACTTAGCTTTTTGAAATATATACAAGTCGACCATATTTTTCGTATGCATATGAACATAATGGAAACTATCTATAAGATTTGTGCATTTGCGAATATTTTAATCCATTTTATTGAATAAAATGCACATTGCGATTTACCTATGTACGTACAATTAAAGACACGTAATAAGATTCTTCGTCATCGCATCCTGGTCGATTTTGACCACGGCGCCTTAATTATCTGGCTGATGAGCTCTCAGGTGATGTATTAACGCTGCTGTAACTACAAAAATATGCAAGTATGTTAGTAGCACTAAAATACTAAGTGTGCAGTTTTTCTCCAATCGTGTCTACGTAGAAACAATTGCATTGGCATTTTTTTGTAATTGTACATATGCATTATTAGTTATTACCCATTTGCATGTAGCTGAGGTCGGAACATCCTTGACATTACCGCTGGGGAGACATTTAATCCTTCCTTAACGATTACATACAATTAGCATGTTGCGAGTGTAGTGATACATGTATGTCATGAGTTGTATACGGCGATATGAACCGGAATAACTTGTTTAAATTAACCAAATATTTATATATATTTTTTACTATTAACGCACTGCGAATAAGGTGCTCAACCTTTGAGGATTTAGTAATGGAGTCGGCTTCATATCGTTTCCCCTCTGCCAAAGACTTTGGCCAAGAATTTGTACATTGACCAAACCTGTTTATAAAAACTATTTCATTAATCGATTCTTCGCAGTCTTGTAATCGTTATGTACCCGTAACAAGCTCCGTCAAAATGCCTGTATGTGCTATGTATGGATTCAAAACTCGTTAAAATACATCATGTATACAAAATATGCGATACCATTTCATATCTTGCCTTTATTTGTTTATATTACAACATTTTATTACATAAAATTGTTCAAGAAAATCAAGTACCAGCGAATCGATAGCAAAATCGGTTTCAAAAATATCGCACACAATTCGTATTTTCATTTTTGACTGATGGAGAAAGTTTGACATTTATTGTATTCTCGTATTTAAGGTTAATAAGGTCTACCCATCTTTAAATTTTGTAGGAAATATCAGACTTCGTGAATCAAGTAAGACAGAAGACTCTGCCTTGGTCTAATGTTAAGCTTATATGTGAGCCAATAAGGTTGAATATTTATTGCGCTTATTTGGAATACGTATTACGCGTGAAAATACATAGTGATGTGAACGTTACTCTTTATGACACAATGTCGAGTGTAGGTATTAAATGTCGAGATACGGACACTTGTGTTTACGTATATTAGTGTTCTCACAGTAAGTAAATAAAAACACAGTCTTATCGAATTCAATAACTTCATTTTTACAAGTGCTACTTAACGCTAGTTGGACCTATAATTATTACTCGTATAAATTGTATTTAGGTACTTACTAAAATATCACTAAGGAATATCAATACCCTATGGAAAGTATGATCACAAGTGCGAGTTTGTTGGACGATCCGGCTAACACCCGGCGCCGTGTGGTAACCGGGCCATGCGGTGTGAAATTGGCTACCGAAGACTCTACCAGGATGAATCATCAGGTCCTGGCTAGCAGTGTTACTACTGATACACACAGTAATAAAATCTCAATCCGGAAGCAGCAACGGATCGCCACTTGGAATGTCCGTGGGCTACTAGCCACAGGGAAGCTGGAAATTGTGGAAAACGAGGCACAATCGCATAAGCTGGCGTTGCTAGGGGTAACTGAGACACACATGAGAGGACATCAGATTACTCCAAACGGAAACACACTCTTTTTCTCTGGACAGAGCGATTCCAGCAGTAACGGCGTAGCCATCTGGCTGCCACGACACCTTAGCGAATATGTACTGGGCTATAATCCGATTTCTGATAGAATAATTTCCTTGAGACTTAACACCCGTCCTTGCACCCTAAACATCGTAGTAGTGTATGCACCAACATCTACTGCCACGGATGACGTAATCGATAGATTCTATAACGAACTGGACACCACTCTCTCCAATATACCTAATCGCGAGATAACGCTGCTGATCGGAGATTTCAACGCGAAAGTGGGCAGTACACTAGCGGATGACCACATTAGAGACACCGTTGGGAAGCACGGACTCGGAGTCGGAAATGATAGGGGTACTCGACTTCTAGAGTTCTGTATCAGCAGGAAACTAACCATTATGAACACTTGGTTCCAACATCATCCAAGGCGTCTCTACACCTGGGTATCCCCTGGTGACCGTTGCCGCAATCAAATTGACTACGTGATGATCAGCAGCAGGTGGAAGACATCCATCACAAATGTAAAGACGTTCCCAGGAGCTGACTGTGGATCCGATCACTGTCTATTGGTTGCAAATTTCTCTCTTCGACTGAAGGTAGCAAAGAAAAGGGACCCCGTCAGACCAAGAACACTTAACCCAGCGGAAACTTCGGATTTCCAAGAATGTCTGAGAACAGCGCTTGCAGAACAACCGTGTCCTTTGAGCTCCAGTAGCAATGAACAGTGGGAAGGTCTTAAAAGCCATATATGGGAAGCCGTAGGTAAAGTCACCAGAAATCGCTCACCTCCGTCCATCCGACAAATGTGGCTCTCTATTGACACCTGGAAAATGATCGAGGACAGGAAAAAACTGAAAGCTAGAGGTCTACCAAGGAAGGAAGATCGTGACAGATATTCAGACCTATCAAGGGCTATTCAACAGCAATGTCGTCATGATAAAAACAACTTTATTATCCGCATCTGCCAGGAAATTGAAAGTCATGCTTTGAAAATTCAGACCGCAGACCTGTTCAAAAAAGTAAGACTCCTGTCCAAACAGTTTAAGCCTAAAAGTTGGTTGATTGAGGACGAGGATGGTACACTGCTCCAAGATTTTGACGCAATTACCAATCGGTGGCGTAGCTACTGCCAACAGCTTTATAGTAGCCCCAATGGTGAGAGGTATATCTACAATAAGACCTTATGGAATAGCCTGACTATCGAGCCCCCAATACTTTCATCGGAAATAAATGCTGCACTGAATGCTCTCAAAACCAAAAAAGCTCCTGGCCCAGACCAGCTCACCGGCGAGATTTTGAAAGCGATGGGCTCAAGTGGAGTAGATGCTTTACACAGAATATGCAATACCGTCTGGCATACCGGGGAATGGCCTACCGATTGGACGAGGTCAGTAATACTCCCGCTTCATAAAAAGGGCTCCACAACGAACTGTGACAATTATAGAACTCTGGCCCTAATTTCTCATGCCAGCAAAGTATTGTTGCATATTGTTAATAACAGGATCCGTCATTTCTTGGACTGGCAGATTCCGCAGGAACAGGCCGGTTTCGTCAAGGGCAGGGGGACGCGTGAACAAATCCTTAACATTCGGCAACTGATTGAGAAAGCATACGAGTTCAACACTCCTCTTATACTCTGCTTCATTGACTACAGCAAGGCGTTTGACTGCGTGATCTGGCCGGACCTCTGGAAAGTGCTGAGGCAGATGGGAGTTCCCGAGCACTTGGTTGCACTAGTTGAGACCCTGTATCTGAACAACCAAGGAGTCGTCAAGATCGACAAAGCAACATCGGAACCCTTCATTTTCGGAAAAGGTGTTAGACAGGGCTGCATACTCTCCCCCATTCTATTTAACGCGTACGGTGAGCACATCATCAGACGGGCATGTGAGGATTGGCACGGTGGAGTAACCATAGGTGGCACTAAGATCTCCAATCTCCGATACGCAGATGACACCACCCTTCTAGCCTGCAACGAGGTTGAAATGGTCGACATCCTTGACAAAATAGAAAAAACTAGTTTGGAACTGGGTCTCAAAATCAACCACAGCAAAACCAAACTGATGGTTGTGGACCGTGGCAATAAGCTAAATTTGACGGGTGCTCTCAAGCTGGAAAGAGTTGAAGACTTCATCTATCTCGGGGCTAACATAAGCAGCAATGGATCGTGTGAAAAAGAAGTTAGGAGACGCATAGGTATGGGTAAAAGTGCGATGACCCAATTACAAGGAATATGGAAAGATCGTAACATCTCCCGCCAAACCAAGATGAAGCTAGTTAACACCTTGGTATTCTCCATATTCAGCTACGGGGCCGAGACATGGACGTTAAAGAAAGCTGATCGCCAACGCATTGATGCTTTCGAGATGTGGGTGTGGCGGAAAATGCTTCAGATCCCGTGGACGGCCTTCCGTACAAATGCGTCTATCTTGCACGAACTAAACTTAAAGACCCGTCTCTCTTCCATCTGCCTGCGTAGGGTACTTGACTTCTTTGGTCACATCGCCAGGAAAGAAGGGCACAATCTCGAGCAACTCATGGTTACCGGTAAGGTAGATGGCAAAAGACCAAGAGGTCGTAGTCCAATCAGATGGAGTGACCAGATTCGGACAACCCTAGACACAAATTTACACGCTGCCCTCCACTCAGCCAAGGAAAGAAACAAGTGGCGAACAACTGTACGGAAGAAGATTATGCCCCATTTAGGGAATCACGACCCTCAGAATTGAGGAACACGACGCGAGGAGGAGGAACTAAAACTTTCTTACTACAACAAAATAAATAATACTCATATGTACACTCGTATGGACATACATTGTTTTCTTTCACAACCGCTAATTAATATTATTTATTAAATATTATAATTGATTTACGGATTTCGAAATGCACGTGATTGACCGAGACTTTCCTTACAGTTACAGCCTTCGTAGTCAAAGATCGCGATAAACGAAAACATAATCAATTGAAGTAGGTTAATGGCAAGACATTCAGGCGGTTTTGTATTAAAATTGGTTGATTAATTAATAACTGTTACTAATTGTCTGTTTACTTTTATTTAAATACTCAAAACAACAATATATAGTACCAAGGTGCACGCCAATCTATGACGTTTAGAAAAATATATCGATACGATAATCTTCAGACACTTGAAAGCCATATTAATCGGTTCGATTACACCTACGTCGATAGTTTGAAGTTGTGTCCGCATAGAAATTTTACTGTATTAGTGTGATAATTTAACTTAGTGTTGTGGTATTGTTTAAGTGTGCGTGAGTAGTAACGAGAAGAAGAAATGCATTTGTAGTTAGATCGTTTACATGTGTGCTACCTCGTCCCCCTCGGAAATTGGCAGAATGTTTTGTTAGGAAAGTTATAGCGATACCGTCTCCCCATACTAAATCCTCAAAGTGCTCAACATCCACGCTATAATTTAATAAAATTAAACAAGTTTCAAATGTATTCTTACTGCAGTCACCACACGGCACAACTCCCCCTGCGGGTGTCGTAAGAGTCGGCTAAAGGATTGAAGTGTCACAGACCATTGTTTGATAAAAGATTGATGACGGGCAGCAGCGTCTTCATAGTGGACACATTACTGCGATCGCCAATCCGCTTGCCCAGCGTGGTGATTATGGGCATTTACCTCCTAATGCGTCTATGCGCATAGTTAATAGGAGAGGCCTACGTCCAGCAGTGGACTATCATAGGCTGATGAGGTGAAACAAGTTTCGCCCGCTATGCTACGTTTCTATACTTTATAAATAATATTTTTTCAATAACTATTTGAATTTGTTAAACGTTAAGGCGAAGCGGAAACATAATATATAAATCAATTTTTATTATAATTATCACTACATGACATGTTTACTTTATTATTTACATGATTTGTCTTTATCACAAATCCTCGAAATTTGCTTTGACAACATGGAATTCATGCATAGTGTTAATTAAACCTATTTGACGCGGCAGGCAACAATATCAAAGGTTTCTCTAATTTGGGAAACGTAAGAACCCTTCCCCCTTTTTAGGTTTCCATTGTAAACTAGGAACGGCTAGTTTTAACCAACGGTAAACTTTTTAGACCAACAACTTGTTCTCGCGGTCTATCGCGTATGCCAAGTTGTCGAAAAGATATTACTGATATCTAATTTTAAAAAATAAGTGGTCGGGAGAAAATTCTTTAAGGAAGGGGAGCATGTGATTGGGTGTATATTTAGGTATTTCTTAAATAGTCGTAGTTTGGCAGATGAATGTGCCACGACCATGCCATAAAGTTAGGAGTTGCCAGGAAGACCATTTTGAATACCTACTTATAGTACTTATTTTATTTGCGAAGTAGCCCCTGCGTCCAGCTTTCTGTTCATATACAGGGTGGCCCATTCGAATCGGTCAGTACGGAAAAGTCTGAAACTATAAGGCATACGAAGATTTGTTCTTAGGAACTATGTCACCGATTTTGATAAAAAGAAAAACTGCATTCATACATTTGAAAAAAAAAACTGTACCCAGCTAGGGAATCGAACCCGGTTGTTTTGAAAAAAAAACTTACACTATTTTTATTTAGATATCGTTTGTGTAGGTCTTAAGCTGTAAATGTCTCTAAGAAACATGATGTCTAAAATGAAAGGAATTCATTGTTTTCATATACTTAAATTTATTTTACTAGGGGCTTGTCCATTAATCACGTCATACTGTATAGGGGGAGGGGGGTCAAGAAAAAATCACCAATTATCACCATAGGGGAGGGGGGGTCATTGGACAAATCACGTGTAATTTTTTTGTCACTCTCTGCTGAACAGTATACTTTTTTAAAAATGTAACCAGATGTCAAATCCTGAACTGAGTTTTAAAATTTCGCGGACATTTACTCGTAGTTGTCAAAAAAGTTGTTTCTCGTGTGCTTAATAAAGTACGTAAATGCAAGTGTTGTTAAAAGGACTACTTAAGTTGGCAAAAAATTTCACGTCATATTGGCTAGGGGGGGGGGGGGTCCTGAAAATATCACCAAGTATCACCATGGGGGATGGGGGGGTCTAAAATAGGCCAAAATCGTATGATGTGATTAATGGACAAGCCCTAGGTGTTTGTTGTGTAAATCTTAAGAAATTTTTTTTTAATATTTATCAACGTAGTTTTCATTATTTTTAAAATCGATGACATGGTTCCTAAAAACTAATATTCGTATGTCTTATAGTTTCAGACTTTCCCATACTGACCGATTTGAATGGGCCACCCGGTATATAAAATAGTACATTACGATACAAGTGCGAAAAAAATGAAGTTTGAAACGAGTGGAGATAAATCACGACACGAGTTTCGTTTTCGCACGTGTATCGTACGACGTTTTTCTGTACATATGGCCCCCCGAAGATTTCGACCTGACGTAAAATGAACCACTTCTCGCACTAGCGTGTAAAAAAGCGCCATCTGTACTGAAAAAATAAGTTTCCTTTTCGGTAACCTTAACATCTGGCCCCTATACCACAAAACTTTACAAGCATACAATTCTACAAAATTGTCAACTTTTTGTATGGGAATTTATATACAATTTTGTAGACTTGTACGCTTGTAAAGTTTTGTGGTAAAGGCCACTGTACATGGCTGTGATATCTCACAAAACTACAAGAAATACCCGTTAGTACATACCTCGTTATCGCTCGACAGTTCCGCGTGGACAAGGTGGGCGGCGACTGGTCGGGCAGCATCTCGCTGGGCGCCGTGGGCGCGCTGCCGGCCGACTCGCTGCCGCAATGCGCGATGCACCTCGACCCGCCCATCTGGGCCGTCAGCAGCGATCTGCTCCACGACAACGGCACTTTTGTAAGTTTTCCACCTCGTTATCGCTCGACAGTTCCGCGTGGACAAGGTGGGCGGCGACTGGTCGGGCAGCATCTCGCTGGGCGCAGTGGGCGCGCTGCCGGCCGACTCGCTGCCGCAGTGCGCCATGCACCTCGACCCGCCCATCTGGGCCGTCAGCAGCGATCTGCTCCACGACAACGGCACTTTTGTAAGTTTTCCTTCTGGCTTTTGTAACGCAAGAAAAACGGAAATTATCTGGATGTGGGTTATTTCCACCTGTTACCACCAATAAATAAATAAATATAAATATCTTAGGACATTTTACACAAATTTTAACTTAGTCCCACGGTAAGCTCAATTAAGGCTTGTGATGTGGGTACCAAGCGACGATATATATATAATAGATAGCTACTTATAGATACTTAAATGCATAGACAGCCATAACAAGGAACAAATATTTGTGATAAATAAATACACAAATAATGCCCTCGCCGGGATTCGAACCCGGAACCTCCAGCTTCGTAGGCAGGGTCACTACCAACTAGGCTACGGAGGCTGACAAATGGGACTAACAACTGGAATGTTTTTTCCCACCTGTTGAAACACCAAAGTACTTGATGGTGAAAACTAGGAAAAAAATATCCTAGTTGAATTCCTACTTCTACTATAAATATTTTATGAAAGTAACTTAGAATCACATAGAACTATTTAAATATGTTGAGACTCAGAATAGTGATCTGTATCTAAACAAAAATGTCGTAAAATGTTGTGATAATCTGGTGATACAGTTGTGAATTTAACTGTATCACCAGATTATCAGAATGATTAAGAATGGTTTGAGAGCAAAATGTAACAAAATCCAACAAACATATTTTTTTAATTTTGACACTGTTGCTTTTCGATTTTAGCTGTGAAAATAATATTAATATGACTGACATATCATTAAATAGAGTTTTTATAGCGATGTCATATAGAGTGGTCACGCCTTCAGAAGTAAGAAAAAAAATTTAGAAATTTTGACTTTACGTGTTTTTTACAGAAATGTTAAAGATAGAGACTCAATACTTTCTGAGAAAATACTTACTTTTAAGTTGACTAAAATGAAATAAAGATAGTATGATAAAGTTCAATACTTTTAAAGAAATATACTTTTTAAATATTTCGGATTAAATTTTTTTCAGCTGAACCACATGATTTTTTTTGACAAAACTTTGCACAATTATAATACTAGATGTAAGTAATTATAAAAAAACAGCGTTGAATTCCAAAAAGGCATATCTTCTTCCCCTATCTTGCTACGGCCTTATTGCAATAGGCATGATGACTGGCAAGTCAAATCAGCTTCTTTTTTCGAACTATCAAAACGATCACCACTATGGAATTTTATATGAAATATTCAAAAGTGACGTCACGTTTGAGTACTGCCAAATGATATACTCTTTTAAGTTCTTTTCAATTTATTAAATAGAAGATCGGTACAAAAATTACTGCAATCTACATCTTAGTAATCATTTCTTCGTGTATTATGTCGTGCATAATGTTAAATAATTTATTTTTCTCAAACTTGCTACGGAATGTTGATGTTACTTACTTTAAATTAAACCCGGAAATACTATGTATCCGGTGTCATATGCTAAGATGATATGTAAAGAGATTTCATGTATTTATTTCACACCTAGGACTGCAAACAAACTGTCTTTTGTTTTGAAACGTCAAATTGTGACACTATGTCTTGACATTCAGCCACAGAAAAAAAAATAACCTAAGAACTAATGTCTATATCACCAGGTAAAAGGATACCTCAAACAGATTAAAAAAAAAGTTAGGCGCGAATGTTTTTTTTAATGTTGTACGATACTGTACTATTGGTTTATTTACAAATCAAATAGTATGGTTCGGCGAAATCAGTTCGTTTTATTTCATGGCAAGTTTGAGAAAAGCACTATACAAATCTCGGCGACAAACAGGGTTACAGGCCGCGTATCCCTATCTGGCCTCAGTTCCTTCGGCCAGATATATCTACTTGGCCTGTAACCCTTCGTTTCCCGTCCTCTATAGTAATGTACTATTAACTACAGTCATCATCCCTATTATATGAATTTCGTGCATTACAGAAAAAGACGCAAATGGCATCAGCGTTCGACTCGCTGACCGAGCAGTCGGTGCTGACGGTGCACTTCCGGTTCAACAGCGAGCTGGTGGTCGACGTGGACGGCGGCGTGGTGGGCGTCGTGGGCGTCGTGCCGCGCGCCTTCGGCCACGTCTACCCGCTCATCGACCTGTACGGCCGTGTGCATCAGGTCAGCCTTGACACTATGATTAGACCCCGGATTGTGGGCAGTGACGTCACAATGGCATCAGCGTTCGACTCGCTGACCGAGCAGTCGGTGCTGACGGTGCCCTTCCGGTTCAACAGCGAGCTGGTGGTCGACGTGGACGGCGTCGTGCCGCGCGCCTTCGGCCACGTCTACCCGCTCATCGACCTGTACGGCCGTGTGCATCAGGTCAGCCTTGACACTATGATTAGACCCCGGATTGTTGTGGGCAGTGACGTCACAATGGCATCAGCGTTCGACTCGCTGACCGAGCAGTCGGTGCTGACGGTGCACTTCCGGTTCAACAGCGAGCTGGTGGTCGACGTGGACGGCGGCGTGGTGGGCGTAGTGGGCGTCGTGCCGCGCGCCTTCGGCCATGTGTACCATGTGCTCATCGACCTGTACGGCCGTGTGCATCAGGTCAGCCTTGACACTATGATTAGACCCCGGATTGTTGTGGGCAGTGACGTCACAATGGCATCAGCGTTCGACTCGCTGACCGAGCAGTCGGTGCTGACGGTGCACTTCCGGTTCAACAGCGAGCTGGTGGGCGTCGTGGGCGTCGTGCCGCGCGCCTTCGGCCATGTGTACCATGTGCTCATCGACCTGTACGGCCGTGTGCATCAGGTCAGCTTTGACACTATGATATGTTAAGACGGTACCTGATCCAATGATATACAGCGTGTAAGTCTAATACGGGCGATCAATTAAACCAGGTATGGGATTCATTAGTGTAATCATGGATTACAAGGTTTTTTTAAAGTTACTCTCAATTATGACTCCACAGATTTTTTTTAAGATTATCGGAGCAGCAATGTAGGTACGAACATTTGTTATTGTTAATATGGCAGTTATGTCATCTGCTTTTGAAATTAGCTGTCATCGAGTCTTTAACTCGCGTATGTTGCTCTACATTGCGCGCCGAATTATTTTGTATGGAAAATTTTATTGCTCTAATTTTAAGTAAAAGTTATTTGAATGTACTTATTATGTCGTAAACTAACACCCGTTAAGAGCTTCGCCCTTATTAGACTTACACCCTGTATAAGTAAAGATACGTTATACTCTAACAAAATGAGCGAAATAAATACTTCACATCATACACCTACAATTTATTGACAGTTGACATTCACCTATCTTCATACTTTAAAATGCGTAAGAGATGGCAAAATACATATACTCGTACTCGTATTTAATAAATAAAAAAGAGACAACTAGCATTTGACAATCGCGCGTGCATTCTTTAATTGATAAACATTGTTTTATCTTTGTTACTCTCGATCTTAAATAGCATAAGCTTGTCTTTTTCTCTAAGTCAGTCAAAAACGTCAAAATGGCGTCCTATTTATTTTCAATAAATAATAAAATTGAAAAAAATATATAATTCAGTTTAATTGCGCATGATGTGTGATGCTAAGGGCATTTTTGCATTTTATTTTGTAGTTTTCAGTATTGTATAACATAAAATGACATTTTAGGGCGCAGTTCATGTGATTTGCGAGAACTCGGCAGTGGTACACACCTCTCGGTGGTCTGGGTAGGACTAAGAGCGATTGTTAGAATTATCGCAATCTGAGCGCTTCAATTTTAGAGCCGGTGTAACATATCTTTACTTATTATATCATTGACCTCATCCACCTCTATAGCCGCGTGAACTATGTGAACGTCACGGTGGTGGTTCCACTTCCGTCGACAGCGGAGTTGGTGGAGGTTTCGAGCTGGTCACCTGATATTCTTCGCTTTGATCTCTACAGCCGCGCGCATAGTTTTAATTACGTAACGTGTATTTTTAACCCAGATAAAGCTAAATACAAAATATCTTACCCAGGTCTTTTTTGGATTTTTTTATATTTTGTTAGCCACCCACTACAAAAAGCCAAAAAAGAAGCATCGGCGTTATAACACCTTGTAGGGTTAAATGGGTTAATATGTGCATCAATGTAAGTTCCTCATCTAACTAATACTGAGTTGAATACCTATCTCCTATGAATTACGGTAGCTCATATAAAAATGTAAACAATCAATTTTTATTATACAGGTGTCCGTGCTGCTTCATCCAACAGTCGTAGCGAGCGGCGCTTCGTTGGACCTGCCCATCATCGCCGAGAACCTGCGCGAGGAGTCGCTGGCCGAGCTCGAGCTGCTCGACGATGACGAGGACGACGACAAAATGCCAAAACTCACCCCCGAAACTCCAGAAATTCACCCCAAACGCAAAGCCAAAGCCTACAGCCACGACAACCTCCTAGAGGACTCATCGGACCCGCTCTACTCCCAACCCGGACCCAGCACTCATCCCGATCCGCCAACGCACAGTCTTCCAAACGAAAACGACGCCAAAAACAAGCAAATCAAATGCAAAAAAATATGCACCAACCGCACCGTGCTGCACCAGAGCCTGATCATAACTTCCAGCCCCATCGATAACAACGAGTCCGCAAATCGATGCATACAAAAGAGTCACTCTACGCACAGTTTTTGTCAATTGACGGATGAGAATAATTTAGATGTGGAGAAGGATACGCTCAGGCATACGATTAGTGCGGGCCGAGTGGGAGATGAAGACGCGTCGGTAGACGAGCGCGCGCAGTGCTGCGACACTAATATAAGACACAACGACCGCTACCCGGAGGCCAGCGAGGTAGACAGCCTCGACACGGAAATCA
>JALPQI010004430.1:0-68466 GCA_025490895.1 Thaumatotibia leucotreta | reverse complement strand
GGTAGCAGAATACCTAGACAATTCGAAAAACTTATGCAAATTTTGGGACAATTTTTTTCCCCTATTAGGATCGAAAGAGCTCACGATATTGAGAAGAAATCATATAAAAAACTTGAAAAAAATGGTCCACCTTCACGTTGAAGTGTAGGGTACGTGAAGGTGAAAGTATCATGA
This sequence comes from Thaumatotibia leucotreta, assembly GCA_025490895.1. Classification (NCBI taxonomy): domain Eukaryota; kingdom Metazoa; phylum Arthropoda; class Insecta; order Lepidoptera; family Tortricidae; genus Thaumatotibia; species Thaumatotibia leucotreta. The sequence goes on along the minus strand of JALPQI010004430.1, from coordinate 68,292 downwards.
CATGCCGCTGAAATACACAGCCAGCTAGACTGCGGCAGTAGTAGTGGGAATCTAACGCAACATCAGGCAGGAGGTACCTAAGCTTTTAGGAAAACCTGCCATTAGGTAGGTATTCAAATCTATCCGCTGTTTCATTACGATCCACATATGTAGAGAATAGGAATCTGGTTCTGGTAGATCGCTTTCTGATCTATGTAGTCACAAGGAAACTATAGTTTAAACACAGGAATAACAGGATGCGCAAGATATTTGCTTGCATTTTTTTTATGATCAGGCCCAAAATTACCCGCGTCATATAAAGCACTTTAAAACGGATAGGCAGCATCACAATTGATTGGCGAATTGAGGCTAACTTCAGTGCTGTAAACAAGCCACCGCGAAGATTGTAACCGCCATCTACGTCAATTGTGCTCCCATTCGGTTTTATGGCACGCAATGCGTTTGCGCAGCTGGACGGTACAGTAGCCGTACCATGACTTTTCAAGTATTGGTTACGTTAGGTTTTACTCGATGCGTAAATCATTCTATCGCGCTCGCACTTTTTTATTGAAGCGAGCGCAAAGGCCTGCTTTACGTATTGATATAACTCGTGTTACGTCTACAGTCTGTACCTACCTACCACTACTAATATAAGTTACTTTACTTAACTCATGAAAAATCTAAATCGAAACTACTTACTTATTTTAAAACATCTGTAATTTGGGGACAAAGAACCTAACTATTATCTCATATATTGAGAGTTGAGACACTTGAGACCACACTCGGTTGGCAACATGTGCTGTACCTTCAAGATTTTTTGTCCTTCAATTTTTTTTGGGTGATTATATTAAAAATGCTAGGCCCCTATAATTTATTTGGAGTTACAAGGTCAGATGTTTATTTTTTCGTTATCAAGGGAAAATAAATGTAGGTATTATTGTTATTTCTTTACTAATATTGGGATCGGTTGTGTTAGGCCAGCATTCATCATACGAGTAATTATCTTTTAGGTACTACACACATAATATTACGTAGGTACCAACTAGAGTAGAGTAGTTAATACTTAGTTTGATACTAAAAGTAAATATCTTCCACAGTAAATACATACTGATCATGTAATTTACCGAATATAATATTAGTTAACCTGAATTTGTAATGTCTCAATCAGTAGGTAGGCAATGACGTTTAAATATATCTATGTAGGTAGGTAATTGGGTTGGGAGTGGGGCAGTCGTAAACTTCGAAGATTGTAAAAAACTTTTAAAGCTTGCGCCAAAATTCCAACTCATGGTTTATCGTGTAAATTCGCCTGAAGTAATGTCACCTAATTAATAATTTTGGAATGATTCCAAGGGATTTTATATTCACATAGTCTTTAACGTGCAATGACTCAGATGTCTCAGAAGGGTCAGTTATGGCGTTTATTTATATTTCAAGTACAATTAATTTAAACCATCAGGATTTGACACCTCACAAATCAGCTAATGGACGATACTGAACGAGGTGCCTCGTGAAAAACCTATTTCTTAAGACAGTCTTTAAGACTTTAAGACGTCTAGTAGGTCCGTTATCGATGGCAGTGGGGTTTATCCCATACCATATACGTATCTAACTATGGCCGAAATGCCAGGCGAGGCACGTCGTCAAGAGCTGCCCATGCAGCATTTTTTTCGCGAGGTGCTTCCTTCAGTATGTACACATGTTTCCCGCGACTTACGCCTTGCCGAAGGTGATAAAAAGGTTATTTCGGTTAGCTATTAGCATGCAACATTAGGTCAAATTTCAATAAAGTTCAATGAAAAATAATGGCCGGCCAATTAAGGTTGGTGTCGTCAAAGAAGCGAATTCAGATACATTTTCACGCAGAGCTATCGTGCACAATGATGCCTAATAATAATGTGAGACATTCTTACTCCAATAAATTTAAAGACAACGCCCTCTAACAACGTATCAAGGTCATCTAAAAACCGAAATCGAGAGCTTGAATTGAGCAAGACATATTTGCCAAAACTGAACCTCATGTCTATGTGTACGTATAGGAGGAAAGGAATAGTAAAATTTTAAAACGGTGCATGAAATTTTACCTGCGTACTTGCGTAGGCACTTAAGTCGTCTGGCGTTTTACTAAGTCAAATTGCGGGTTCAGTAGATACTCGTATCGTAGATCTTGTTACATAGCTAAATTAGTAATTACTTAAAGACTTGTGAAAAAAGACGAGATATGTTCCGCAGTGTATTCGGTGTTAGCAGAGTTTTATACGGTTAAATAATTGATGTGATGGCTTATTTACATTACAACGCGTGTTTGATTAGTTTATCTCCCAGAGCAGGATTATTAACAACACAAAATCTATGTCTAACATTTGATTGATTGGATATACAATACGAGTAGGGTAGGAAGGTACCTGCTACTTATCTAAATATTACCTTGCATGTGATTTCGGAGAATGAATATTTATTTAAGTATCCGGTTTGTTTAATTTCCTTTTTTTTTACATCCAGGTCGATGGCCCGTTTCTATGGGAAAGTACTACTCAGGGCATCGTGATGAGTTCCTACTTTTGGGGATACTTCGTCTCACAGATTCCTGGTAAGTTTAAAAAAATAGTTTCACGTCATCAGCCTCTTTCAGTCCACTGCTCGACGTAGGCCTCTCCTATTACCTATAGTTTACTTTATTAGCTTTCACTATTTACGTCCAGTCACGCAAACAAATTTTCTAAGCAATTCTAAGGCTGTGCCAGCAAATTTTTGGCAATATTTTTATTTTGGTACCCACATATGGGACAATGGAACCCGAGGCCCAACAGGGTCGCGTTTTATAAAGTTACAATTTACAATTTCGCTGTTTGCCTCTCTTTCTAGCCAATGAGTGCGTGCGTTAGAGAGGCAAACAGCGAAATTGTAAATTGTAACTTTATAAAACGCGACCCAGGTACCACAAGCACAGTAGGTATAATAAATAGTACTAACGTACAGTATGTACCCTGTCTACCAAAACCAAGATGCAGAATCTGCTACCCTCACGTTTCTTTCATTCCAGGGGCCCGAGTAGCAGAGCTGTTCTCCGCCAAGTGGGTGATGTTCTTTAGCGTCACTATCAACGTCGTGTGCACGTTGCTGACCCCCGTGATGGCCAAGTGGGCTGCTGCCGCTGCCGTGGTCATGAGAGTCGGCGAGGGGATCGGTGGAGTAAGCGTTCTTTCTTTGGCTCTGATACTCGTCATTCTATGTTTGAATTGTGGCTGTTTGTTGGTGAGCTCTGGATAATAAGTTATCTATCCGAAGGCTAAAAGAGCAGACGATCATATCGATCTGTTGGAACAGAAGGATTTACCTACTGTAAAATGGGACAGGCGATAAGAGGATCGATAATGTCAATGGATCTCCCGTTTCGACACACTCCTGTACATTTGCATTTTTTCAAACCAGTACCTACGTATGTATTCGAACGACAAGTGACGTACTTCATGGTTCACATATTCATACCAGTGGTGATGATAGCAACAGCAGTGATGAGCGGGTTGACATCAGGACTATTGATATAGGTATCATTCGCCATCCGATTTGTCATTTGTCCCACTTGTTGTACACCGCATCGAGGTGCGTTTATTATTGGAGCTCGGAAACGAAAAATTCTTTAACTCCGTGAACGATTCGTAGTTAAATCGAAAACACCTTACTTTGGCACGACTAGTAAGCGAGCTGACCGAGGCGAGGGCTGACTGATACAATATCGACAATTCTCAAAGATATGTGACGTTGGTTAATAGCTTCTATATTCCAGGGCGTGACATTTCCCGCCATGCACGTGCTCCTGTCAAAATGGGCGCCGCCAGCAGAGCGGAGCGTCCTCGCAGCTCTGGTCTACGCGGGTACATCGCTCGGCACCGTCATCTCCATGCTGTTGGCTGGCATACTGACAGCTCAGTTAGGTAAGGACATATTTTAAGGCTGGTCAAAGGCCTCTCCCTAGGATTTCCACAATTCTCTATTTTGTGTAAGTTCTGGCCAATTGTGGACGAAGGCGTCCAGATCGTCCCGCCATCTCCGCCTGGTCCTGCATCCAGATAGTCCTGCCATCTCAGGACAGGTCAGGTCTTTGTGAGTCCCTGTGCCAGGGTGCCAGAGCATTTCAAAGTAAGTTCGAGTTTTAAATAGTTAGTTTTTATTTTTTAAGTCCGGAGTCAGAGTCGTTTGCAGGATGTCGTACAGTCATATTTTCCAATGAAAAAATGCAATCATGGACTCTGGTTTGTTAACAGAAAATATCACACGTATTTACGAAAATATCAATTTATCAGATTTTTCTACTGCATCGTGAAATGTTCCTTTAGAAAATCTTTACTTTTGTCACCTCAGGCTGGGAGAGCGTCTTCTACGTGATGGGAGGACTTGCAGCTATCTGGTGCTTGCTGTGGGTGATCTTGGTGCAGGATTCTCCTCAGCAGCAGCCTCTCATCAGCGCTGAGGAACGGAACATGATAGTCACGTCGTTGGGAGGGAAGACTGATGACCATGGACATAAGGCAAGATTAAGAATGACAGTTAACAAATGATAATGTCAATCTTACTCATTGAAAATAGAACAAATTTGAAATGCAGTAAGTATGTGGGAAACGTATCACTTTCGCCCTGGTAATAGGTTTGCCATTATCATCTTTCTCATGCTGAACTGAGACTATAAAGTCTCCGAACATACATCTTTACGCTTTCCATTTGTCATCAACATCATGTTGAGATTTTTACCATCACGATCTTATAGATGTCGTAAATATTTCCAGTTGGTCTTGGCTTCATGATTCAGAAATAATTGATATGTATATAAGTTCTATTCTAACTTCTAAGCTGCCTATCTCTTACAATCTTTTATGAGATTTTTCTCAGACGATGAAATGTTTGTCGTTTGAAAGGGTTTAAGAAGCAGGTTCGGTTACGACGCTCACGACATCATAATATCAGGATTTGATGAGGGAATCTAGAGAAAGCAAAGCTATAGGTACTTCATTGCGTTTCTCATTGCAACACATAACACTGAATGGTGAAATGGAACTGCTCAAGATATTGAAAACCATAAAAGGCAGAACTTGTCGTGCTTGGGTGGTGCGGGGTTTAATGCTCTCTCATTAAATTGTTCAATTAAAGGTGGTCTATCTCCTCAGAACTTGCCGGTGCCATGGGGAAGGGTTCTGACGTCTGCTCCATTCCTGGCCATCCTGGTGTCGCACGCGTGCTCCAACTGGGGCTGGTACATGCTGCTCATCGAGCTGCCCTTCTACATGAAGCAAGTCCTTAAGTTCGAGATGACTGAGGTTAGACAAAACTTCAATACACACACACCATATAAGGCATTCACTGCCAAGGAACAAGGGTCTAGGAACAAACCTATAAGGAGGTGGACGCACATCTGCGTCGGTGGTAGAGAATGTGTTTATACTCTAAAGACAGACATTACACTGCGGCGAAGGTGTGTGACCGCGACAGTGCTATAAACATGCTGTCCTGTTGTCCCACTTGCGCGCTGTCAGTGCATTTATTCGCACCAATGTGAAGTCTGCCATAGCAGAATTTGCACGATTTTATCATAAATGTTCACACTTCATAGCAAGGCTAAAGTATACCTAAATGCAAACAGATCTTTCATAACAATCGTGACCCTTATTACAAAGCCAATAAAGTTCACGAATGGTTAGTTAACTGCGCTGATAGTATGAAGTAGTGTAAATATTTGTGTAGATGGCGGGTCACATGATATTGATAGGTATAGGTGGCTATTGAACAAACATTTGCCTAAAGACATTTTTAGCACGTACCGGAACATATTGGAAATAACATTACTAAAGAAACACATTAACATGACTAATATGTGTTACACTGCACTGGTAACCCCCTTAAAAATTTCAAACAAGTTTATGAATGGATTTAGTATTCCCCCTCCTGTTTCTATTTGACTAGTTATCCTCGTCGCATATCTATGTAAATTCAGACTTTATATTTTCCTAATATGACTCACTCTCTCGCTCGACCCAAATAACGAGTTTTCCCCATGTTGGCGAAGTCATAGTATTTCATTCAATAGTGCTTATTTCTTTAGCTAAATTCTCAGAAGATTACTGTTGAAGTCGATGGATTGTTTTCGCATCAGTATTTCTCTTAGGCACGTTCTTCAAGTAGTTGTAAATTTTCTTGGTAATAATTGTAGCCTTTACTTCCAGAACGCTGTAACTACTGCCCTGCCATTCTTGACCCTCTGGTTCTTCAGTATGGGGCTCAGCAAGACCTTGGACTGGCTGCGGGGACAAGGCAAAATTACCACGACCACTGCTAGGAAGATCGGCACTTTGTTTGGTATGTATGCTTTTTTATGTGATTAGTACTCCTATACTATACCTATCCGAAGAAGCGAAAGAGAGAAAAAGAAATAAAACAATTGTGACGTAAAGAATTGGTTATTGATAGGTTTAACCAGGTATATTATCCAGAATATCCACATAGAGGTCTAATTTGGTTCATAGGTGAGTAATGCTGTGATAAGGTAGCCTAAGATGCCTACTGCCTAGGTCTGTCTTGAACTGGATAGTCTGGATACTTGTCAGCTACTTACTAAACACATAAGAACTGAAGGGTCCACGGAAAAGATGTCCAGTGCTTTAAAAAATAAAATTAGAGCAAATTCACACCTTATTGTGTTAAAAGTAAGGTGGTTTTTCCTTCTGTAATTTGAATTTACTAGACATGTTCTTTCCGTGGACCCTTCAAATGATAATTATTTCGATGGTAAAAATCTAAAAATCAAAGCACTGAAGACTAATTAGTTTGTATTGTAAAATATCACAAACACTATTCACTTATCTTAGACACGCATTTTCCGTCCGAAGCCCTCAAATATCCCTGCTGGCAGACGCATTGCTTGGCGCAAGGGCTGTAGGTCTCGTTCACTCCACACGTGGCTAAAAAATTCAAAAATCTGATCAGTGCATCCGCGGACAGACAGTCTGGGCCTAACTCTACCACAAGGGATATAGTTTCTTCGCAAACGGATTAGAGACTAACAAACTAGCAAATGGTCACATAATCATAAATATGAACAGCAGTCTTCCGGCGGAACACATCTATCCACACATCTAGCCTGATGGGGGGCTATTATGATTTCTTAATCATAAACATAAAAAAACTCACTGCGCTTGTCCGGAAGGACACATCTCCCCACAGCTGGATCATTGACATACCCCATCTTACAATCGCAGCCGGCCGGCAGGTGGGCTTGGTTCGGTAACTGGAGCAGGTTCCACGGGACTTACAGGTTTAAAACTCACAGACGGATAGAGACAAACAAATGGTCACGGCATCATAAACACGAAGAACTGCTCACCACGCGCACGGACAGACAGTCTTGGTCCGGTAACTGGAGCACATTTCATGGGACACACGGGAGTACATAGTGTACTTATAGATTTAAAGCCAAAAGACGGATAGAGACTAACAAATGGTCATAGAATCATGAACACGAAGAACTCACTGCAGTCTTTCGGAAGGACACATCTTCCCACAGCCGGATCCTGGACGTACCCTGGCTTGCAATCGCAGCCGGCCTGAAGGCACCGTGTGCGTGGGCAGGTAGTCTTGATACTGTAAGTGGAGCAGGTTCTGCCGCAGTTGAAGCCGCAGCCGAGCTCCGCGTTGGGGTCGCCACCGCAGCCCTGAGGCGCTTTAGAGGCTGTATACATACGTACAATGTAGGTACACTGCATATGCAAATATTTATACATTGGGAAGTGAGATTTTCTAAGTTGGCAACAGCAACAGGAGAAACTCTGTTCTACTTGGTCTTTGTCAGAAAGTTACAAGTTGCCTAAAATAAAAAATCTCTTAAATCATGATGTCATAAATGGCCAAACTCTTTAATCGTTGGTCGGATTTTTGCAGACGGCCATTTTACAGATTGATAATTAATGTACTTACCCGGTTTTAGCCTGATAGGAGGAGCAGATTGGCTTAAGTGGTCAGGCTGAGGTGCTGATGCAGTAGAGCCTGTATGAAATTAAAGTATTATCGATAATGGCGTCATCAAATCGTTTATTAACCCCCGGGTATGTCTTCAGCACTGATCAGTGCACGTGGAGAAAAAATATGCGCGATAGACGAGTTAAAGCCATTTTACATGGGTCCGTTCGCAGCCATTCAAATCGACACACAACCACACATCCCGGCTGATTTTTATCGCACTTTAGTGGGGCAAGTAGTTGGTAGCAGTAGCAAGTAGAAAACCATATAACGCTTTTATCTCTCTTGGATATTCGTTGTTGGGTACAGAGTTGTCGCACCTCAGCGGAGTGCTTAGGTGAATGCATAAACCAAGGTAACCATGACTTGCCTTGTTACACTCTACACTTAATATCTCACTTGGGCATTTGTTGTTGGGTACACAAGTGCCGTTATCCGTTCGAAGCCATTCGAAGCGGCACACACATCCCGGCTGACACTTGTTGCACCGCAGGCGGGTGCCCATTTGCGAGCAGTGTCTGGGCACGCAGGCTCGGCCACGATTGCAAGTGTTGTACATTTCGTCTTTACCGCATCTGTGGTCTGCGTTGAATAAGAAAAGTTTTGTTTATTTAGAAGATTATTATGTTGTTAATGGCTGTAATAAATAATCGAAAAAAAAACATATACTTTGTTAGTTTTAATTTCTAAATATTATGGTTCACACCAGGCATATGACAGGCAGGTATTTATTGATTTTTGATTGAATAATTTGACACAATTTTAATAAAAAAAAAAAAAAATCGTCCCACAAAACTGTTACAACAGTTTGACTGTGGGAGCGGCAGTCTCTTAATGAATTGTTTTGACTGGGATATAATCGAACTGATTGTACTTAATAATAACTACCATTAAAAAGCATTACTTAGCAATCAAGTAATGCTTCTTTAGCAGTCTCATGATTTTATTATTATTTTTTTCATGTCTGGCTTCAGGCAAGCTGTTTAGTACCTAAATATGGAATACGCTTTTTCAGCGTTCTATCCCCATAATAATTGCTTATCCTTGGGACAAATAGTTTGCCAATAGCCTTCTATCAGATTGAAGGACACAACATGCAAACAGCTGGAACCCTAAATGTTGGTCATAGGTCTCTTAAGTATGGCAATATGTCTCTTAATAGATAGAATATAGAATTGAAAAATAATTGAACCGGGGTACATTTAGCTTACCTTTTACACTAACTTTATATTCTAATAATATAGCGCTAAGAATACTGGAATTTCTGGAATCACTGCTTTCTAAGGAGGAACTCGTATGCCAATCTGAAAAGTAACCTTTTAAATATTATATGTTTACGAAATCTCCTGCCCACCCTTATTTAAAAATTACACGTTATAATCTCAGATATCTAATAGTATTATTTGATGCCTGACGAAGAAGTATACCTATACTTACCATACGAAGATACAATCAGGACTAGACAAGCCATGATGATTAAAACTACACTTGTCCACATTGTAACTTGTCAATCAGTCGATTGTTTATGCCCTAATGATCTATTTTTATAACCTTCTACTTATATGACTTCGTGCTGCGGTTTTAAAAACGAATTTACAACTAAATTACCGACGAATCCGTGACATACCTACCCAGTATATCTAGTAAATTTTACACTAATAACGAGTACATACTAGATTAGACCTTAGACCGATTCTAATAACACCGAAGACATGGATATCCGAGCGGCCACAATTTCTGGGCAGGTTCAGCTTTGAGCACCATGGCCACTCCAATAACTATCTGATGGTTACTGTACATTTAAACAGGACTATCCTACTAGTCCAGGATTGAAGGAATGAAGACCTCAAGCGTCGCAAATATGCTGCTGGGTTGAAACTTTGGGGCTGTGTGGGCCAAGTGTGCGTCGTCTCTATAAGGACATTTCTAAGCGCCTTATGGAGTGACCAGAGGGCTGGCCAGTATTTCGCGCAAAGACTTCGCAATCTTAGCATAGCACTTCAGCCCTGCAATGCGGCCAGCTTTCTGGGCACTCAGCAGGACAACAGGACCTGGGATCATTTTTTGATTTTTTACTCATGTTTAAGGTCTATTTTACTGTGATGTATTTTTTCTTGTTTCTTAAATAAATTACCTATGTAAGGAATCCTTGAACTTCATAAAATTACGACAGGTACTTATAATATACTTTCTCTTTCCTCAGCTTCACTGGTGCCAGCAGTCTGCCTGCTAGCAGTCTGTTACATCGGCTGTAATCGTGTGGCCGCCGTGGTCCTCATGGCCATCGGCGTCACCTGCGTCGGCGGCATGTTCTGCGGCTTCCTGTCCAACCACATCGACATAGCGCCGAACTACGCAGGTACTTCATCATCATCATCATCATCAGCCTATGATAGTCCACTGCTGGACGTGGGCCTCTGTATTGGCTACTGGATACGCGTAAACTAGGTCTAAATGTAATAATAAATGTGTAATTTGAATTTTAATAATTTTAAAAATAATTTTGGGCTATTGTTTATATAAATTGGATAGTTTCTTGTCAAATTTCTGCATACCAGAAAGGAAACAAAATGTATAATTAATGAATTGAAATCCTTAATGATTAATGATAATAGTAATATCATATAATTACCAATTTAAAGTAAATGTATTAATTTTAATGATAAATATAGGTAGTTTGTATTTCTGTACATAATTTGCATGTCGGATGACGACAGGATACCTGCTTCCGAAACCGTGTTGTACCTACTATCTGTACTTGTATATCTGTGTGTCCTTAGCAAATAAAATATCTTTATCTTTATCTAAATAAAAGCGTGTAACAGAAACTGTTAACCTTTCGATTTCATTAGCTAATCAGGAAAACATTGTCATTAGTAAATGTTTAGCTATATCATGCCGCCATCACTCTGATCACTCCTATTACCGAGACTATAGAGCTGAACGATTCGTTTCCTAGCCTATACCGGTGTCCCGCTGGAAAAAGATTCTGGGTGTCCACGATTCCTGATTTTGTGCTCCTCCGGCCAGTTGTTAAGGAATGGGTCCAAATCGTCATGCCACCTCCGTTTGGGCCTGCCATGTCCGCGTCGCTGATCCGGCATCCACTTATGGTTGGGTGAATATCTGAGCGTTTCAACTGCCTAAATTTGGTGGCATCATTTTTGCCGAAGTTTCTATTCGTTACAATGTGCTACTTTGTCATTTGAAGGAGGATCGGTACCTTACACAAATGACGAAGTGTAACATTGAGACGTTTAGATACTTTGGCAAAAATGATGCCACCAAAATTAGGCGGTTGAAATGCTCAGATATTCACCCGGTTATGCCAGCCCACCTATCTGGATGCATGACGTCTAGTCCCAGAATAAATAAATATCAATAATTAATTGTTTCAGGAACTTTGATGGCGATTACGAACACCGTAGCAACGATCCCCGGCATCGTCGTTCCTATCTTCGTTGGACACATAACCAAAAACGATGTAAGTAATAAAACACGGGATAATGTTATTAAACCACTGTCAATCCCAGGATGGGATAGCATATACCATAGCATCTCCGTACCATCACTAACTGCAATGCGAGCGACGCCAGCGGTCTTTAGTTGGTATTCCTCTATAAAGAAGAGTCAATCCCGCATACCCACCCTCTATTGGACTTCTTTAAGCTCTGGAGAAAGATGACTAAAAGCATTCTCCAGTGCATAAATAAAAAAGAAGATAAGATAGCTTGGCAGCCGAATAAAAATACTCCAAATCGTCGGCGGATATCTAATTAAATTATCCGAATTTCAATACAATTTCGAATCCAGCACGGTTGCAAGAAAAAAGGACTCGCGGGCTGGGCTGTCATGGGGTTAAATATACGTAAAAAATACTTATGCTATTTAAATTGAAATAAATGACATAGTTACTTAAGTAGGTATTACTTTTTTACGTCATTGCATATTTAGTCAAACAAATAATATGCATTTGTTTGATTAATGCATTTTTCTGCGGTTTTCCTCTGGATTATGGTTAGGAAATTACGCAGATTCTTGGAATATGGTATTTACAATACTGAACCGCGGCTTACAAAGGTGTGAACTGATAACTCTAGTTTAAACGATAAATGTTTGAAATGTTAACAACGTAATTTTAACGTTGCAAAACCAAATTATAATTATTCGTAGTAATGATATTAGACTTAATAGTAGGTAATGACACCTAGATGGAATAATTATAATAAAAATAATTATTGGTCATATATGCTATGGTAATTTCTTACAAGTATATGAATTTAAAATTATGAATTGCCTTTCCGCTGTAGTAGTTGTTTAGGTAGGTACTTACGGTTCGATCAACAGATTTGTCACAACTAATCTTTAATTATATGACAATACGAATCAAAACACTTGTTATTTTCGTGAGTAAAACAATCTGTAACGTTGTAAATGACAACATTACGCAAGCATCTACCTCTTCTCAGGAGCCCGTACAATGCACGACCTAACAATCATCGACGATTTTTTTGGCCTCGTATAATGTGTGGCTTTGGATTGTTGTCCCGAGAAGGTCCAGATAAACTTCGACTCAACAATCGTTGCACATGACGGACGCAGATTTTTGGGTCGTGCATTCCTGGGTTGACTGCGACCATATATAACATGGACGTCTAACGCCGGCTCAAAAATGCCCCCAAAAACAATTGTTCAATTGTGAGATTGTTCAAGATGGGTAGGATGTAGCGCTTTTCTTAACACCGCGCATATTGCAGTGCAACATCTTTGACAAATGTTTATAGAATATAGCCAATTAAAACTTTGATGGACCAATCACAACTATTTTTAAATGACGGTTAAGTTTTTATAGGTTGGTAATGATATTCATTACCGTGATGCATTGAAGAGGGGGTGACACTTGTCAATTAAAATTCAGGACCGTTTTTGAAAGGCAATTTAATAAGGCGTGCGGCTTCCATGTTTTATTTGTTCGTAGTGGGTTGATCATTGTTTGGTTGCGCATTACCCGGACCCTGTTGAATGACCGGATGTCACTTGTTTCCAGAAAACCATAAGCGCCTGGCGCGTGATATTCTTCGTGACCATAGCCCTGTACGTGATCGAGATCTTGGCGTACACCATCTTCGGCTCCGGTGAGGAGCAATCTTGGAACAACGTCGAGGACAAGACGGAGGAAAGTGTGGAGACGAAACCGCTGAACAACGATACGGAGAAGACGCATGTGTAAACAGTTGAGGCATGTACTTACCAGGCTTACCGCTAACATCGAAAATCGAAAATTTCGTTCATCTGTCTCTGTCAGTTTAAAGAAGGTGTCATTTTAGTGACAAAATTATGCTCGAAATTTACGATTTTCAAACTTCGCGGTAGGCGTACATAAACGATTGATAACGGGTCTGGGGTCTGACACAAACTTACAGAATGAAGGTAATTAATATAATATCGTGAGCTTAGGCCGATAACACGTGCGTACCTATACAATTTAGTTTTTCTTTCCGAGGTATTTTTTTTTGGGATTTACGTATTGTCTTAAGCTAAGAGACAGAAAGATACATTCGGAAGTTTCGGTGAAAATACGAAGGGATAATAATGTTCACTATATCAGAAGCTATGATCAAAGTTGGTGTCACCACCAACGTGAATTGAATATGATGTGGTATTTTATTGAACTATGATTCAATACTCTGGTATTTATATAATGTATCTTTAAGAGCTTTCTGGTGTGCGTTGACTAAATTGACCTTAAAAAATTGAGCTAAAGCATTTCATTGTAATTGCATTTGAGGATTTACGTTAAGGGCATTTCTCAGAGCGCAAACGGACATCTCATTCATCTGGTCACGTTTTTTTGGAAGTGGTTGCATCTTTTAATACCATTTTCGGTCGTCAGATACAGCACCCGGTTATCTATAAGACAATCAAAACCAACCTCAAATCTCAGCCACTTCCAAAAAAACGTGACCAGATGAATGAGACCGTTTACGCTTTAATCATAAGTTACCAAGTTGCATTTTATACAAATATTTTAATCTCTAATTATCTATGTCTATCCAGAGGTGTTGTGTGTATAAAAATTGCACTGTGCCGTTTATACACGTATTTCAGTAACGAAACAGAAAAGTATGTACAGCTTTGTTCTTTTAATTTATAACAGAATTTTTGTACTTATTTAAAACAATTCATAGGTCTGTTATTTAATCTTTTGGTATCAAGTATTATAAAATAATTATTGAATAGGTATATGTTTTGATTATGCTACATAAATATTTAGTAAGAATGTAGGTAAGTAATATAGGCAAAATAAGAATTTACAGACCCACCAAAATTGGTAAAAAAGACGTTTTTATAGGATTTAAAAAATAGTGGTGATCTGTCTATGTAAGGGATACTAGGATAAGGGGCCACTATTTTTGTTATTTTCTGTATAATTCACTTTATAATCCAACTACCGAGAGTAAATAATTGCTAATGTAGTCTTATTATACAGAATGATTTTTTGGGCCGTGCAGGAGGAGTTAATAAGATATTAATTAGTAGTGTATCGTGTCCCTAGTACACTACTAGTTGGGTATTGAGTCAACCAAGAAATCACGAGAAAAAACAATTGTTAAGTATCTATTATTGAACTTATAATTAGGTTGCTCAAAATGACCGTCCCTAGAAATATGTTCACTCCTGCTACACGACCCGAAATTCACCTTGTATAACCTCGGTAAGTCCTAGTGTACTTAGTCAAGTACAAATTTTGTACAGTTGAATATAAAAGTCCCGAACTAGTAATATAAATATTTTTGTTTTTACTGTTCGAATTCGAAACAAATGAAACTAGTCGCAATTATTTTCATGATTATGGTTAAACCGGAACATGCCATGACAATTTGACAAATATTGAACGAAAAAAACAGTGAATAATTTATTAGGTAGGTAGTTCATAATTAATAGCGTAAGCGTTTATTACGGAATAATAAGATAATTTACACCTACGAAGTCATATGCAAATAATCAATAAAAATAAGATAAGAGATGGATATTGAATGTAATTTTTATAACGCGGTTCATTATTACACTGACTTATATCTATTAGAATAAAGTTGTGATCAAATTTTGATGACCTCTACTCTCAACTGTTCAGCTTAATATTTATATGTATTTTGTACTTAATATACCTACACATTGTAACTATAGGTTGCTTGCCAAAGACATACCTAATTGTTAAATAGAGTATATACATATATTTTTTAAATTTAGTAGCAGGCAAATATAGTCTGTTGACAACCAAAATTCACTAAGTAACCAATACCTACTTACAATAAAGCTCGTATCTCAGTTTTGATTCAATACTGACATACGAGTTTGCTAAGATTAGTGACAGTTATGTTGCTAATAGGAGTAGTTTAGGTTGTCAGCCGACGAATTATGTAAGTTAGTATAATGAGATTAATAATTAATAATGTAAAGTATCGGCTTTGGTCATCTGCTACAGGTAACAACCAGTAATCACTGATTGAATCAGTATAAACATATATTTATGAAGTACTTATTTATAAATAAATCGATGTTTCTAAATCAATAATGGTGTTATTTGTTGGAAAGGAGAATATGTTTAGCGTTTTTTTTATGTTACCTACTTTAAAGTGCTATTTTGCAAGGACGGAAATTAGAAACATAAAACGAGCTATAACGTGCCTGATAAGCTTGCGAAGATGGCCGATAGGCCAATATTATTATAGGCGGATAGGTAAGCATATATTAACGATAGATTTATGTGTTTTTAATCTACGCCTGACATATTTCAGAGAGCCTAGGTCCTTATCAATTGCTTTTTGCAATGGACTCGGTGGCTAGTGATAATGTGACCGCTAGGTACGCCAAGATGGCCGGTAGGACAAAAAAATGTTATTCTCATGTATTTTTAGTTTCGGAAATCCTAGGTCCCCACTACCAAGCGCTGTGAATGAGCGTCGGTCATAGTGTTAACTATTATACTTATATTCGAATTAAACTATATGGAGGCATTTGATACGTTTCAAATGCCTCCATATAGTTTAATTCGAATATAAGTATAATAGTTGAGTTCCAGACATCAGCGGAACAATGGGACGCTAAATGTTTGCAAATCATCATCATTATCATCATATCGGCCGAAAGACGTCCACTGCTGAACATAGGCCTGCCCCAAAGATTGCCACAATGACCGGTCCTGCGCCACCCGCATCTAGCGGACTCCTGCGACCTTCACCAGATCATCAGTCCACCTTGTGTAGGGCTTGTAAATAAAAATCGGGAAAAATTACCAATGTACATGTATTTATTGGCATTAGGTAAATTATTAAAGCTATACAGTTGTCTTACTTAGTCTAAGGCTTGAGTAGATGCTCGAGCGGGGCGTCTGATAGGGAATGAAGCGGGGCGAGCATGCTAAACAAAACGTAATACAAAAAATGGTACAAAACGTACCTATGGGCGTGGTCTGAGTGCACGCCGTCCAAATCCTACGCTCGACGCGTCGCCACACGCACTATTGGACGCGCCGCTTGACGCTCGCCACTCATGCCGCGACCACGACATTGGTCTAACGCCGCGGCCACAACGTTGGTCTAAGGCGACCGGCTTAGCGGAAAACCGTGCGAGAGGGAGTACCCATTTCGGCATCCAGCTCCAACTCATGGATTCGCTCGCCGCTGGTCACCTTAGACCGATGTCGTGGCCAGGCCGTCAGGCTTTATACGGCTCGGCCACGGACACTTGTGATAAGCGGCGCGGCAAGCGTTTAATCTGGTCTAGACGCGCAATGCGCGGTGGTTAGTCGGGGTCATACGCAATGATTACCAAGGAGCGGAATCCTTCATAGCAAAAATCAAACTGTCAGAGTGATTGAACGAAGTGTTTTATCGACTATCGATTAACAAAATTGTACTCAATGAAACATCATTAGGTACAATAATGTAATTAGGCTTTTGGGTATATACGAGTACAGTGACTCACAGTGAGTGACAGTGACATAATTAAGAATGTTTATTTTTTTTGAAAAACACTATCGACCAATAATGTTTTGAACAAGATGGTGCATAATAATTGCTCAATTAACACTAAAACATATTTAAAAAAATGTATATTCCATTTATGATTAACTTTTCATACTTTGTTCCTTATTAAATTAATTTGAATGACAGTGGCATATAACAATATATAATGATGTCTCTAATAATATGCCGTGACTTTACAATACATATAGGTACCTAAAAGCCTGATTACGATAAATAAAAATAAACGACGAATCGTTAAGTGTCAATTACTTAATCGATAGTCGATAAAACATCTCGGCCAATCCCTCTGACAGGTTAGTTTTTGCTATGAAGAATTCCGCTCCTTGATGATTACAAAAACGCTTTCCGCGTAACCGTTATAATGGCGGGACTAGATCCTGAATTCGGTCGATTCATATTGCATTATTTAGTACTGAATTAGTACTATTTGGTGTTGTAAAAAAAATTGTATTTCTTCTAACTTTGAAATGGAAGAGGTACTATTTTTTTTATAAAAGGTAGCAAATAGTACTATCATCATATCAGCCGAAAGACGTCCACTGCTGAACATAGGCCTCCCCAAAGATTGCCACAATGACCAATGGTATGATCAATGGTTCTTGAGTGGCGGCCACGTACCGGAAGGCGTAGCGTGGGTAGGCCCCCCCCACAAGGTGGACTGATGACCTGGTGAAGGTCGTAGGAGTCCGCTGGATGCGGGTGGCGCAGGACCGGTCAAATAGTACCAACTCAGTACTAAATAATGCAATATGAATCGATCGGATTCAGGATCTGTTCCCGCCATTATCACGGTTACCTTTCCGCGCCGCAATTCACGCGTTTCCGTGGCAGAGCCCTTACACTTACACTTAATAAATATAAATATCTTGGGACATACACAAATCGACCTAGTCCCACGGTAAGCTCAATTAAGGCTTGTGATTGTGGTGTTTGATGTACAATTGTACACTTCGTTCGAACTTGGAAAACCCGGTCGAACTTGAAAAACGTACCTATGGGCGTGGCCTGAGTGCACGCGAAATAGCATACGAAGGTAATACTGCTGTTCTGTTTTATCGTGTGTCGCCGTTGTAGCCCGAGCCCATTTCTTTCATGGATCCGAAGGTTTTCTAAGTTTAAACGGAGTGTAACTTAACAGATTCGACGCCGGTGACACAGCGTCAAAAACATCTGACTCCTATCCCAGTGACACTCATACGTGATCAAAATTACCGTACTCTAGTGCCACTAGCATAAATCAAGTTCTTACTCATGTGCCAATCGCACCGAAATACGATCATTTTTGACACAAGTGTTGTGTCGCCGGCATAGGAGTACAATCATCTCAGTCACACATGCGTGTCACTGGCATAGGAGTTCTAATAAGAAAATTTCGATCGGTGTAGTATTAGGATTTAGTGAAACAGTACCGGGGGCGAACGTGTTAACTAACTTGGCGTTCACTTAAGGTTCTTACCGACCGTGATTGCATACAATGTTTTTCATCACGCTTGCGGACAAAAAAATAAGTTATAACACAACAATTTTTATTTGACGTACTAATGCCCTGGCCACGACATTTGTCCAAGGCGACTAGCGGCGAGCGAATCCATGAGTTGGAGCGGGATGCCGATATGGGTACGAGATCCACCATACGTTTTCCGCTAAGCTGTTCGCCTTAGACCGATGTCGTGGCCGCGGCGTTACATTTCTATAACTGAGCAATTCTTTTTATTTTTGCCAATAAAATGAAATATGAAAATTTGGGTAAATTTTATACTATTTCTGCTCAGAATCACGAGCCGATTCCATTTCCGATGTAAAAAAAACTGTCCCAAAAATTTCATACATATTTCGAATATCCTCTTGTGTTACCGCCATAGAAAGTATATGGAAAATAGTAACACAATAGGAAAAAAAATCATGGGACACTTTTTTTTTCGACGGAAATGGAATCGGCTTGTGATTCTGAGTAGAAATAGAATAAAATTTACCTAAAATTTCATATTTCATTTTAGTGGCAAAAATAAAAAGAATTGCTCAACTCCCGCGATGCTTGCAAGCAATGGCGCGCTTAGGAACCCAGTGTGATGAAAGTTTAACTAACTTGGCGTTCACTTAACGCGAACCAGCCTGGCGATATACGAGGGCCCGAAGTTGGCGTCAACGGTGGGTACGACGAGTTGCCCGTAGCGCGGCGCGATGCCTCCGACGGCCAGCGATAGCGTGCCTGATAGGCTCGCGAAGGGGGCCGATAGGTCTCTGCAATTGAAAAAAAAAAATCATGACAGTACCATGTCAAACACCTACGAACAAATAAAACATGGAAGCCGGACGCCATACTAAATTGCCTTTCTAAAACGGTCCTGAATTTTACTTGACAAGTGTCATCCCCTCTTCAATGCATCACGGTAATGAATTTCAATTTCAACCTATAAAAACTTAAACCGCCATTTAAAAATAGTTGTGATTGGTCCGTCAAAGTTTTGATTGGCTACATTATATAAACGTTTGTCAAAGATGTTGCGCCGAAATATGCGCGGTGTTAAGAAAATCGCTACGTTGTGCCCATCTTGGCACAATTGAACAATTGGTTTTGGGGGCATTTTTGAGCTGGCGTTAGACGTCCATGTTATACATGGTCGCAGTCAAACACAAACGGTCATTCATCGTGGTATCGAAGTGTCAAAACTGAAGTTGAGCTTAAGGCACTGGTCTCACCGCGAGCTACTAAGCTGTGAACTATCGGCTATAAACGCGAACAAAAGATACGCACTCTCGTGTAAATAAAAGAGACACGGCGATACTCGCCCAGCTATCAGCTATCACCGCCGGGCGAGTATCGCCGTGTCTCTTTTTTTTACACGGGAGTGCGTATCTTTTGTTCGTGTTTATAGCCCATAGTTCATAGCTTAGTAGCTCGCGGTCAGACCAGTGCCTATGGCACTGAGGCCCTACAACGAATCCCGAACGAAGTATTGCCTCCCACTCCCTGTCATATTTACGTATGAATACACAAGTGCGAGAGAGAGAGACAACCCTTCGTTCGTACCTACTTCAATTAAATTTCATCGACGTTTCGAACACTTTACAGGGTTCGCGGTCTGCGTGTCCGCCCGTTTTATAGCTTTATTTCATATGTAATCATCGCGGTAATTGCACAAAATATTAGCACTTAAAGGGTCATCTTTTGTAATGACTTACCGAGACGACAATGACGAAATAACAACGCCGTGGGTGACCACACACTTTTTTTTTTGTTTTTGTTTTTTGTTTTACACAAATCGACCCAGTCCCACGGTAAGCTCAATTAAGGCTTGTGTTGTGGGTACCAGGCGACGATATATATAATAGATAGATACATATAGATACTTAAATCTTAAATACATAGACAGCCATGACCAAGGAACATATATTTGTGATAAATAAATACACAAATAATGCCCTCGCCGGGATTCGAACCCGGAACCTCCAGCTTCGTACGCAGGGTCACTACCCACTAGGCTATAGAGGCTGACAATTTTTTTATTGATTTTCACAATAATAACATTGTAACTTACTTAACAGTGGCGACGATGCCGTTCGTCTCAAAAGCGTGTTTGAGAGCCATATGCACCACGCCGTCATTTTGTACGGGACTGAGCGAACACGTAGAGTACACCACTGCCCCGCCCACTCGGACTAGCTTCAAGGCATTGCTGCGAACAGATAATGTATTGATCATTTTATGTTATGATAATGATGATGGTGTCCTGACCGATTTCGGCCATAGCGACTGTTTTTCTTCGGGACTTAATTAATTATTACAATGTCTGTTCGGTTCTGTGGTGCGCCCTTTGATGGCACACGTATCCTATTTTCGCACTAAAATTACGTGCGCACTTTGGACATGGCAGCACACCGCCAACATAATGATATGATACGCCAGGTGGTGATCTAGTCTTGAGCTCATCGTGCTTTTTGTCAAGCTCATTCTCAAAAATACCTATAATATGTTACAGTAGAACCCGCTTAATACGATCACGTTTGTACTATTTGATGATTGCGGGTAACCCAGATAAACCTAAACGCAAAAAATGTAGGGCACATTTTGTTTTTGGGCATTTCTCCGAGCGTTTCAACCGCCGTGACTTCGGTGGCAGCCTTATCACACGAATCCCGGGAGAGATGCAAGAACTTTTAGATATATTGGTAGACGTCTCCTATATTGGTAGGCATCTCCATCCACACAAGTGGACTACTGCAACATCAGGGGTATCCACTCTAACCTAAACGCAGTCCACTGCCACCTGGAAACTGCGAAGCCGACCATACTTTTCCTCACGGAGACGCAAATATCCTGCCCGGCGGATATATCGTACCTATTGTACCCCGGCTATACACTCGAACATAAGTTCGTGAGACACGCCGGTGTATGTATGTACGCCCGGCAGGATGTATGCTGTCGTCGTCTTCTTGCCTTTGAAGACAGGGACCTGTCAGTTTTGTGGGTGCGTGTGGACTACGGCGGCCACACCAGAGTCTACGCGTGCCTTTACAGGTCTCACAGTGGCACCACAGAGACAACCCGACTCTTCGAGCACATACAGTCGACATCCGGCAGAGTGCTTGAGCAGTACCCATCCGCGGAGCTGGTGATTTTGGGGGACTTTAATGCCCACCACGTTGAGTGGCTGGGCTCCCGGTCCACCGACTTTGCGGGAAGGTCTGCTCACGAATTTTCTCTGGCCTATGGGCTCTCACAACTGGTACGTTCTCCCACGAGAATACCAGATATCGAGGACCATACGAGCTCCTTGCTTGACCTTCTGTTGACCACGCATCCGGACGGATACACCATCGCAGTAAATGCACCTCTCGGCTCGTCCGATCACTGCCTTATCCGGACAAATTCGCCTTGCGCGCAGCGAGAACCACCGCGACCTACTACTACTCGTCGCGTTTGGCAGTACGGGTCAGCAGATTGGGACGGATTGCGTGAATTCTACGCTTCGTACCCTTGGAGGCAGCTCTGTTTCGCATCGGATGATCCTGACTCCTGTGCGACTAATGTCGCCGAGACGATACAGCTGGGAATGGACTGTTTCATTCCCAACTCACTAATCGCTACAGGAGCAAAGAAGCGACCTTGGTTTAACCAGCCCTGTAAAGAAGCTGCGGTTCAAAAGCAGGCTGCTTACAGGGCTTGGACCAAGGCCGTAACTGATAAGGATCCGAACGTCTCTGATGCGAAACGCAGACTGAATGCTGCCTCGAGGTCCTGCAAAAGAGCTGTTGCCAGAGCAAAATTTGATTTTGTCGGCAGATTTGGCGAGAAGCTTGCAGGCCACCCTTCCGAGAGTAGGGCCTTCTGGTCACTTGCCAAAGCTGCCGAGGGAAACTTTTGTCGGTCGTCCCTGCCACCACTGCGAAATGCTGACGGTAATCTGGTCCATAGTGCAAAAGAGAAAGCCGATCTTCTAGGTGCTCTTTTTGCCTCGAACTCGACTGTGATCGATGACGGCAGCATTATACCGCCTACCATCCCGCGGTGCGCACACTCCATGCCAGAAATTCGCATCTCCCAGAAAGATGTTCGGCGGGAGTTGCTGTCGTTAAACGTTCACAAGTCGAGCGGGCCAGACGGCATACCTGCAGTGGTGCTTAAACGTTGTGCTCCTGAGTTGTGTCCTGTGTTAACGCGTCTCTTCGCTCTTTCCAGTATCAAACGGGAAGTTCCATCTTCGTGGAAGACGGCCCTTGTGCACCCTGTTCCAAAAAAGGGTGACAGATCGGATCCATCGAATTATAGGCCTATCGCTATCACCTCCCTTCTCTCTAAGGTCATGGAGCGTATAGTTAACGCTAAGCTCCTTGGTTACCTAGAAGAACACGATCTTATAAGCGACCGCCAGTATGGCTTTCGCCACGGTCGCTCTACCGGTGATCTTCTAGTGTACCTCACTCACCGCTGGGCATCAGCCATTGAGAGTCAAGGCGAGGTTTGGCAGTCAGCCTAGATATAGCGAAGGCGTTCGATCGGGTCTGGCATAGGGGCCTTTTGTCGAAGTTGCCATCTTATGGACTGCCCGAGGGATTATGCAGATGGATTGCTAGCTTTTTGTCCGGCAGACGCATTCGTGCCGTAGTAGACGGTAGCTGCTCTGATAGCATGGACATAAACGCTGGCGTCCCGCAAGGCTCTGTGCTATCCCCAACGCTGTTCCTTCTGCATATCAATGACATGTTGTCTATCGGCGACCTCCATTGCTATGCGGATGGCAGTACTGGGGATACTTTTTACACAGGCCGTGCTAATATCCCTCGCTCTGTGGTACTGGAAAGTCGCGGAAAACTTGTGTCTGAGATCGAGAACACTTTATCTAGAGTCTCGTTATGGGGTCGGGATAACCTAGTCAGGTTCAACCCCACAAAGACACAAGTTTGCGCGTTTACCGCTTAAAAACCCCATTTACTGTGGCTCCAAAGTTCCAAGACACAGCTCTTACCATGTCAGGGAGTATTGGGATCCTCGGAGTCGACATTTCCAACGACGTCCAATTCCGATGTCACCTAGAGGGAAAAGCTACGCTGGCATCCAAAAAGCTCGGGGTGCTCAATAAAGCGAGGGGATACTTTACTCCGGGGCAAAGACTTCTGTTATATAAGTCGCAAATCAGACCCCATATGGAGTATTGCTGTCACCTCTGGGCAGGAGCACCTGTATACCAGCTTGCACCCTTTGACTCGGTTCAGAGACGAGCTGTCCGAATAGTCGACGATCCCAGACTCACAGGCGGTATTGAACCCTTAAGTCTAAGGAGAGACTTCGCCTCCTTATGTGTGTTCTATCGTCTGTACAATGGGTTGTGCTCTGAAGAACTGTTCGACATGATGCCAAAGTCCACTTTTCATCATCGCACCGCTCGCCACCGACTGGGCGCTCATCCTCACACCTTGCAACCTAAATGGTCGCGCACCGTGCGGTTTCAGAGGAACTTCCTCCCGCGGACGGTCCGTCTGTGGAATGAGCTCCCTGCCGAGGTTTTCCCGTTGGACTACAGTATGGGGTTCTTCAAAAGAGGAGTGTACAAGTTCTTATTGGGTCGGCAACGCGCATGTGACACCCCTGGGGTTGCAAGCGCCCATAGGCTACGGTGACTGCTTTCCATCAGGCGGGCCGTATGCTTGTTTGCCACCGACGTGATATAAAAAAAAAAAAAACGTAGTTGACAACTACCAATATGTGCAAAAAAAAATGAGATACCCACGGAAATCGGGTAATAATGTTTTCACCGAAGTCACGGCGGTTGAAACGCTCGGAGAAATGCCGTTTTCTGGTATATTGTCAGTTACCCACTAGAAAACGCCTAAAAAAGAAGCGGCATTTTAACACCTAGTAGGGTTAAAAACTTACGATAACAACTGCGACTGAAGCTCCGGCAAACGCAGCCGTTCCTTAATCCGGTCCGGCCTGAAGATATTGTTGTCGTCCTCGTTCATCGTGTGTCTGTCCGTCGTGCACGGCACGTCTACTAGCACCTGAGGAGCACCCTTACGTCAGATCGGGTATAGTCGGGTAAAGCCGGCAACGTCCGGCGGAGGTTACGAAGGTATTTGAACTACACTTGTTACGGTGCGTGTTTACCTACCGAGTGAGAGTTGTCATTGGTTCGTGAGTTAGAAGATTTATTTGTAGAAGAGTTGTAAAGTCTAATTCATAAAAATAAATGCCTTATTAACTTTTTCATGAGACGAAAAATAAAAAAGGAATTTTGGACGACATTTACCATAAAGAATATCGTGTTCATGTTTCATCGCTCAACGACTACGGATTGTAGCATGAGTTTATTGGGTATTATAAAGTTAATTGCTTGAAATGTCCAATTTATCGACTACGGAGCCGTAATCGGAAATTCAAAGCATGGTATTTCATAGATTTTACGACTCTTTTACAATTAATTATACTAACGTCCGTTTCGCTCTTGTCATGTCTGTTCTCAGCTGATTAACATTAACTATTACACGGTGTTTCATCAGTCACTAATAAGACTAATAACTTCGCACACATCGTATATATAAATCATACTGAACAACTTCTAGTGTTTTTCATCGTGATTTCGGCGTTAGTCCCATGCGCAGAAATAGCGCCAAAAATACTTTCCCATACAAAATGTCGAAATGACGTAACCAACATGAATGTAACCTTCAAAGTCTCTTTTTTCGCGATTTCGATGTCGTTCGCATATACACCAAAAGATGCTCATATCTCTTAAGTATACTGTGTGTGCGACGTTATTATTAGTGACATATGAAATACCGCGCATAAAATAATGCAACGTCTATCATCACCATCAGTAGTAAACACCGCTTATGTCAGCAAGTATGTGGCATGCCGTGTGGTGACGGCAGTAAGAATACATTTGTCACCACCCCAACTCCTCCTGCGGGTGTCGTAAGAGTCGACTAAGGGATTGAAGTGTCACTGACCATTTCACAAGATTGATGATGGGCAGCAGCGTCATCATAGTGGACACATTACTGCGATCGCCAATCCGCTTGTCCAGCGTGGCGATTATGGGCATTTACCTCCTAATGCGTCTATACGCATAGTTAATAGGAGAGGCCTACGTCCAGCAGTGGACTAACATGGCCTGATGATGATGTCAGCAAGTAAGGGTACCTCTGTCTGTCGTGCAAGGCGCGTCCACCAACACTATAGCGGGACTCTGTCAGTAGAGGGCTACGGTCGCTTCTATACAGCAGTAGTAAACACCGCTTACGTCAGCAAGTAAGCGTCCGTCTGTCTGTCGTGCAAGGCGCGCCCACCAACACTATAGCGGGACTCTGTCAGTAGCGCTACGGTCGCTTCTCTACAGCAGTAGTAAACACTGCTTACGTCAGCAAGTAAGGCTGCACTGTCGGCAAGCCGAGCCGGCCCCAAACCAACACTATAGCGGGACTCTGTCAGTAGAGGGCTACGGTCGCTTCTATACAGCAGTAGTAAACACCGCTTACGTTAGCAAGTAAGGCTGCACTGTCGGCAAGCCGAGCCGGTCCCGGACCAACACTATAGCGGGACTCTGTCAGTAGTGCTACGGTCGCTTCTATACAGCAGTAGTGTACACCGCTTACGTCAGCAAGTAAGGCTGCACTGTCGGCAAGCCG
The DNA here is from genome assembly GCA_025490895.1 of Thaumatotibia leucotreta. NCBI lineage: Eukaryota > Metazoa > Arthropoda > Insecta > Lepidoptera > Tortricidae > Thaumatotibia > Thaumatotibia leucotreta. The sequence goes on along the minus strand of JALPQI010004430.1, from coordinate 42,133 downwards.
AGCCGGTCCCAAACCAACACTATAGCGGGACTCTGTCAGTAGAGGGCTACGGTCGCTTCTATACAGCAGTAGTAAACACCGCTTACGTCAGCAAGTAAGCGTCCGTCTGTCTGTCGTGCAAGGCGCGTCCACCAACACTATAGCGGGACTCTGTCAGTAGAGTGCTACGGTCGCTTCTATACAGCAGTAGTAAACACCGCTTACGTCAGCAAGTAAGGCTGCACTGTCGGCAAGCCGAGCCGGTCCCAAACCAACACTATAGCGGGACTCTGTCAGTAGTGCTACGGTCGCTTCTATACAGCAGCAGTAAACACCGCTTACGTCAGCAAGTAAGGCTGCACTGTCGGCAAGCCGAGCCGGTCCCAGACCAACACTATAGCGGGACTCTGTCAGTAGTGCTACGGTCGCTTCTATACAGCAGCAGTAAACACCGCTTACGTCAGCAAGTAAGGCTGCACTGTCGGCAAGCCGAGCCGGTCCCAGACCAACACTATAGCGGGACTCTGTCAGTAGTGCTACGGTCGCTTCTATACAGCAGTAGTAAACACCGCTTACGTCAGCAAGTAAGCGTCCGTCTGTCTGTCGTGCAAGGCGCGTCCACCAACACTATAGCGGGACTCTGTCAGTAGAGTGCTACGGTCGCTTCTATACAGCAGTAGTAAACACCGCTTACGTCAGCAAGTAAGGCTGCACTGTCGGCAAGCCGAGCCGGTCCCAAACCAACACTATAGCGGGACTCTGTCAGTAGAGGGCTACGGTCGCTTCTATACAGCAGTAGTAAACACCGCTTACGTCAGCAAGTAAGGCTGCACTGTCGGCAAGCCGAGCCGGTCCCAAACCAACACTATAGCGGGACTTTGTCAGTAGAGGGCTACGGTCGCTTCTACACAGCAGTAGTAAACACCGCTTACGTCAGCAAGTAAGGCTGCACTGTCGGCAAGCCGAGCCGGTCCCAAACCAACACTATAGCGGGACTCTGTCAGTAGAGGGCTACGGTCGATTCTATACAGCAGTAGTAAACACCGCTTACGTCAGCAAGTAAGCGTCCGTCTGTCTGTCGTGCAAGGCGCGTCCACCAACACTATAGCGGGACTCTGTCAGTAGAGTGCTACGGTCGCTTCTATACAGCAGTAGTAAACACCGCTTACGTCAGCAAGTAAGGCTGCACTGTCGGCAAGCCGAGCCGGTCCCAAACCAACACTATAGCGGGACTCTGTCAGTAGTGCTACGGTCGCTTCTATACAGCAGCAGTAAACACCGCTTACGTCAGCAAGTAAGGCTGCACTGTCGGCAAGCCGAGCCGGTCCCAGACCAACACTATAGCGGGACTCTGTCAGTAGTGCTACGGTCGCTTCTATACAGCAGCAGTAAACACCGCTTACGTCAGCAAGTAAGGCTGCACTGTCGGCAAGCCGAGCCGGTCCCAGACCAACACTATAGCGGGACTCTGTCAGTAGTGCTACGGTCGCTTCTATACAGCAGTAGTAAACACCGCTTACGTCAGCAAGTAAGCGTCCGTCTGTCTGTCGTGCAAGGCGCGTCCACCAACACTATAGCGGGACTCTGTCAGTAGAGTGCTACGGTCGCTTCTATACAGCAGTAGTAAACACCGCTTACGTCAGCAAGTAAGGCTGCACTGTCGGCAAGCCGAGCCGGTCCCAAACCAACACTATAGCGGGACTCTGTCAGTAGAGGGCTACGGTCGCTTCTATACAGCAGTAGTAAACACCGCTTACGTCAGCAAGTAAGGCTGCACTGTCGGCAAGCCGAGCCGGTCCCAAACCAACACTATAGCGGGACTTTGTCAGTAGAGGGCTACGGTCGCTTCTACACAGCAGTAGTAAACACCGCTTACGTCAGCAAGTAAGGCTGCACTGTCGGCAAGCCGAGCCGGTCCCGGACCAACACTATAACGGGACTCTGTCAGTAGCGCTACGGTCGCTTCTATACAGCAGTAGTAAACACCGCTTACGTCAGCAAGTAAGGCTGCACTGTCGGCAAGCCGAGCCGGTCCCGGACCCGCTCCCGCCGGTACACGAGCGCCGCCTCCTGGTTGAGCGTCCGTCTGTCTGTCGTGCAAGGCGCGTCCACCAACACCTATAGCGGGACTCTGTCAGTAGAGGGCTACGGTCGCTTCTATACAGCAGTAGTAAACACCGCTTACGTCAGCAAGTAAGGGTACCTCTGTCTGTCGTGCAAGGCGCGTCCACCAACACTATAGCGGGACTCTGTCAGTAGTGCTACGGTCGCTTCTATACAGCAGTAGTAAACACCGCTTACGTCAGCAAGTAAGGCTGCACTGTCGGCAAGCCGAGCCGGTCCCGGACCAACACTATAACGGGACTCTGTCAGTAGTGGGCTACGGTCGCTTCTATATAGCAGTAGTAAACACCGCTTACGTCAGCAAGTAAGGGTACCTCTGTCTGTCGTGCAAGGCGCGTCCACCAACACTATAGCGGGACTCTGTCAGTAGTGCTACGGTCGCTTCTATACAGCAGTAGTAAACACCGCTTACGTCAGCAAGTAAGGCTGCACTGTCGGCAAGCCGAGCCGGTCCCGGACCAACACTATAACGGGACTCTGTCAGTAGTGGGCTACGGTCGCTTCTATACAGCAGTAGTAAACACCGCTTACGTCAGCAAGTAAGGCTGCACTGTCGGCAAGCCGAGCCGGTCCCGGACCCGCTCCCGCCGGTACACGAGCGCCGCCTCCTGGTTGAGCGTCCGTCTGTCTGTCGTGCAAGGCGCGTCCACCAACACTATAGCGGGACTCTGTCAGTAGAGGGCTACGGTCGCTTCTATACAGCAGTAGTGAACACCGCTTACGTCAGCAAGTAAGGCTGCACTGTCGGCAAGCCGAGCCGGTCCCGGACCCGCTCCCGGTACACGAGCGCCGCCTCCTGGTTGAGCGTCCGTCTGTCTGTCGTGCAAGGCGCGTCCACCAACACTATAGCGGGACTCTGTCAGTAGAGGGCTACGGTCGCTTCTATACAGCAGTAGTAAACACCGCTTACGTCAGCAAGTAAGGCTGCACTGTCGGCAAGCCGAGCCGGTCCCGGACCCGCTCCCGCCGGTACACGAGCGCCGCCTCCTGGTTGAGCGTCCGTCTGTCTGTCGTGCAAGGCGCCTCCACCAACACTATAGCGGGACTCTGTCAGTAGAGGGCTACGGTCGCTTCTATACAGCAGTAGTAAACACCGCTTACGTCAGCAAGCAAGCGTCCGTCTGTCTGTCGTGCAAGGCGCGTCCACCAACACTATAGCGGGACTGTCAGTAGAGTGCTACGGTCGCTTCTATAGCAGTAGTAAACACCGCTTACGTCAGCAAGTAAGGCTGCACTGTCGGCAAGGTTGAGCGTCCGTCTGTCTGTCGTGCAAGGCGCGTCCACCAACACCTATAGCGAGACTCTGTCAGTAGAGTGCTACGGTCGCTTCTATACAGCAGTAGTAAACACCGCTTACGTCAGCAAGTAAGGCTGCACTGTCGGCAAGGTTGAGCGTCCGTCTGTCTGTCGTGCAAGGCGCGTCCACCAACACCTATAGCGAGACTCTGTCAGTAGAGTGCTACGGTCGCTTCTATACAGCAGTAGTGAACACCGCTTACGTCAGCAAGTAAGGCTGCACTGTCGGCAAGCCGAGCCGGTCCCAAACCAACACTATAGCGGGACTCTGTCAGTAGAGTGCTACGGTCGCTTCTATACAGCAGTAGTAAACACCGCTTACGTCAGCAAGTAAGGCTGCACTGTCGGCAAGCCGAGCCGGTCCCGGACCCGCTCCCGCCGGTACACGAGCGCCGCCTCCTGGTTGAGCGTCCGTCTGTCTGTCGTGCAAGGCGCGTCCACCAACACCTATAGCGGGACTCTATTAGGTCGCGGTCGTTTCGAATGGTGTGTTCGGGAATGTTCGGGAGTGGTCGTTTTCGCACGCCGCGTGCGGCGTCCCCTGGTTCGGCGGGCGAAAACGAGCATTCACCAACACGCTATTCCGACGCCGCGGGCGATGGGCCGCTGTCGGCCGTGCGGCGTGACGAAACGACCGCGGCTTTAGTAGAGCTCTACGGTGGCTTCTATAGAGTATTTGTGGTTCTGACGGAAGATCAGCGCTGTGGACTCTCGAGTCTACAGCACGTATGCTGAGTCAGCGCCAATTCTATACCACGACACATGACTCTTGCGCAAATAAACTATAGGTTAACTTAATTCATAAGTTTCAATGTTATGTATTTATTTTGTTTAGTTTTTGTTTTCCTTTTTTGTGTTTGTATTACTGCGAATAAAGTTTTTATCTATCTATCGATTTTAGCAGGATCATCGAGGTCCTTGGTTTTCGGCCTTTTTCATACAAATAGTATAAAGCATTGGGTGGCCGAGAACTAAATTTATCTACCCGATAACCGCCTAAACTACACTACTTTAATTAGGGCTGCATCACAAAAGCGTTCGCGCGGCATGTAAATGATCTGATCGTTTATTTAAGCTGTCACGTAGTAATGTCCAGTTGCTTTGTGTCACAAAATTAAGTTATTCAAATTTAACATTTTCTGTCAAAAATTAACTATCATTATTTTTTTTTAACGGGACCTTTTCTCATGTTCAATACGTAAAGGTAAACTCGCGCCGTCACACAGATCGTCGTTACAGTTTACAACGCCTACCGAGGACCACGTAAGATGTGTTGCCTCTCTCCTGCACTTGTAGATTCGAATATAAGTGTGACAGGGAGGCAAAACGTCAGTCGTGGTTCAAGGTAGTTCAGCGCCGTTACAAGTCACGTTGAAAACACAGTTAATATTGTATTAAATGTTTTTATGTATTTTACTACGAGTATACCCCCAGGTTCGTTGTTCTAATACTAGGACATATTAACCACGATAAAATTATATGTAATTATTAGGGGTCGGAACTATGGGTGCAAAACTTTAAAATTTACATATGGGAACACTTTAGCCAAGAAAAATACGAATATTATTGAAAAATCTGTATCCAATTTTATTCCCTATCTCGGAATCTTCAACTTACAATGTGTGGGTGTGTAGATATGTATATTTTATGGATGTATGTGCTATGTCAAGTCCACTTGTTAAAGTTTTGCACCCATAGTTCCGATCCATAGTAATTATTTACTGACAAACTAAAATCAACTTTATGTCCTGCCGAGTAGGTAAAAATTTTGACGTCGATTTTTCAAAACACAATTACATTATATCGATATATTTCCACAGAAGTTTCACAGCTTGTCTTGTGGGTGTTAGGCGATGGTATAAATATACAAGTTGGCCAAAAAAAAAGTGCATTCCCGTTGCCTGTGAGCTTTTGGGACTCAGAATAGGCCACCTAGGATTTTTTTGTAAGTTTCAAGTTGATCATTTTTTGAAATCATACGTAAAATAATATTAGGTGCAATTATACTTACTACTAGTTCTGAAACTTGAACGAATTCCCAAATATCTCCTAGGGTGTATATTGTGCGTCCATAAACCTCACTAGCAACGGGAATGTACTTATTTTGGCTACCCTATATATAGACGGTATCCACTATCCAGCCTTATCGCCTTATCTTATTTTACCAAATATCACTTTCCAACCAACTTTTCGCCGATGATCCACCAATTTTTATCAAAACATTCTATTTGCTTTAACTTTCACTTGGCTGAAATTTTCGTTTACCGACTATACCAGTAATTGGAGTTCGAGGCCAACAAAACTACGACAGATGCGTTATTGTCAAATCTGTCAAAGTCTCTTATGTCATTGTCAAGTAAAGTTTTCAGGTTTCCACAACCTTTTTGTTATTTAATTTATTTATTTAAAATAATTCCTAATAAAAACATTATGTACCACTGTAGTGTTTTTACGCGTTTCTGTTTAATATGGCTGTCACAACTAGGATTTTCTTAAAAACACGTAAATACCTAAAAACTTTTCTTTTCTCTTAACTAACATTGATATGACAACATTTTCTTGTAAAGAACTTAAAATTACCAGTGAACACAAACGACAGCGTGCCATATTGATTAAGACAGTACATACTCGTATAACATTTCACCCATATTTCATTTGGAATTTAATTTTTTGATGATGGGGTGTATAGCGAAGCTAAACATGGCTGAACCAAGTGGGTCACCTTGTTAACAACCTACAGAAGAAAACAAAACGTTAGATCTCTATGATAACTTAAATGGAGAACTATAGCACTGCCAAAGAAATTTGTAGGTCAAAGGAATTTTACGAATACGAAATGTGAACATAAAGCACGCTACAATGTATTATTCTGCAATTTTCTAAACGTATGCAGAAATAGGGTTTTAATTTATGTGTAGTTAAATTGCTGTACCAAATGTTATTAACACATGAGGTGATACCAGCGCAATACCAACTTTGTTACTAATAATTGCGGATAATTCCGTTTTTATTAAAATATCTTATATTTACGTGAAAATAAGTAAATAGTATTGTTTCTATAAATTAAAGAATTAAAATTACCAATAAATAAGATATCTCAACGTCTATTTTTAGAAAATAAGGATTTACTATTGTATGAACATTTCATTGTTGTGGCAATATTTTCGTAGATTCTTTGGCCTCGAACTCCAATTAGTGGTTTAGGTTAAATTTGGTTGGAATATGATAATATGCGAATGTTACCATCTGCGAAACGCACATTTAGAAGCTGATCTTTCAGCGAAATTTAATTCTGCGATAGGTTGTTTGGGAAGTGATAATTTTCAGTCAAAAAATCTAAAACCGAAGCTCACTCAATTTTTGTACGGTAGGTAAATTTAACTTTTTCCCATCCTTGCCGCAAAACTATCTGGCGATTGAGGGCATATAGCTCTCTCTCTCACTCTGACCTGGAGCTAACAAGTGTAACGTAGATAGCAAGACGCCTTCAGTCGCCAGACTGTTTTGCGGCAAGGATTGTTAAACTTATGAGCTCTTTTGATCTTGCTACGAGAAAAAAAGCTTTCTAGAAAGGAAAAACCACGAAGATAAAGTTTATGTTGGTACAAACGCAAAAACAGGTTAATTTTCGTGACTTTTTGCAATTTTTTGTTATGTATAGGGATCGGGACTATGGGTGTAAAACTTTAACAAAACTTCAAAACTGACATATAGATAGGAGCACTTTATCCAAGAAAAAAATCGCATATTATTAACATTGGATAAATATTAATAGACAATAGCCTATCTCGGAATGTTGAATTTACAATGTTTGGATGTGTAGATATGTATATTTTATGGATGTATGTGCTCTATGTCCACAAGTTTTTTTAAACTTTTGCAGCCATAGTTCCAATCCCTAGCGTATGTATGCACGAACCTTATCAAAGCCGAGATCGTCAGTAAAGTCCCGTCCGTCCCTAGTGGACAAGATAACTCGTTCCCGCCAAAGGTTGCTAGTATCGAAGTCTATTAGGTAGTCGCGGAACACACGCCTTATCCTGCAACGTTAAACAAAATTTATATTTTTTTTTATTAAAAAATGGGCTCACTGATGGCCACAGACTAGCCAAGGGCAGAGATGCTGTCTACGATGGAGTGAGTTTGCCTATAAGGTGCCTATTCACCATTAATTGACGGCCTGCGTATTCCTATCCTCTTATTCATAAACGTCACCTTACTTGGAACGCCCATAAGTATTGTTTGTTCCTTTATGCCGTGTGGTGACGGCAGTAAGAATACATTTGTCACCACCCCAACTCCTCCTGGCTATGGCCGACTAAGGGATTGAAATGTCACTGACAATTTTACAAGATTGATGATGGGCAGCAGCGTCATCATAGTCGACACATTACTGCGATCGCCAATTCGCTTGCCCAGCGTGGCGATTATGGGCATTTCCTAATGCGTCTATACGCATAGTTAATAGGAGAGAATGATGATGTTGGATGATGATGTTCCTTTCAGTCTTATATACATATTGATAAGACCGAAAGGGACAAACAGGTACTTATCGCCTTGCTAAGTGTTAAGGAGACTATGAATATTTGAATAATCTAGTTCTTGAAATTATATACACAACAGAATTGGTACTGCCGCCGTCCATGGGGTAGTTGAATATTTCTGACAAGCTAACAATAGCCGGCTACCTGTCAGTCCTGGAGACAGACGCGTCGTTGCACAGTATGACGTCGGGTAGGAGCGTCTGTAGCGCCAGAAGCGACTTGCCGCCGTCCATGGGGTAGTTGAATACTTCTGACAAGCTAACAATAGCCGCTACCTGTCAGTCCTGGAGACAGACGCGTCGTTGCACAGTATGACGTCGGGTAGGAGCGTCTGCAGCGACTTGCCGCCGTCCATGGGGTAGTTGAATACTTCAGACAAGCTAACAATAGCCGCTACCTGTCAGTCCTGGAGACAGACGCGTCGTTGCACAGTATGACGTCGGGTAGGAGCGTCTGTAGCGCCAGAAGCGACTTGCCGCCGTCCATGGGGTAGTTGAATACTTCTGACAAGCTAACAATAGCCGCTACCTGTCAGTCCTGGAGACAGACGCGTCGTTGCACAGTATGACGTCGGGTAGGAGCGTCTGTAGCGTCAGAAGCGACTTGCCGCCGTCCATGGGGTAGTTGAATACTTCTGACAAGCTAACAATAGCCGGCTACCTGTCAGTCCTGGAGACAGACGCGTCGTTGCACAGTATGACGTCAGGTAGGAGCGTCTGCAGCGACTTGCCGCCGTCCATGGGGTAGTTGAATACTTCTGACAAGCTAACAATAGCCGGCTACCTGTCAGTCCTGGAGACAGACGCGTCGTTGCACAGTATGACGTCGGGTAGGAGCGTCTGTAGCGCCAGCAGCGACTTGCCGCCGGGTGCTGCGCACAGATCAAGTACGCGGTCACCGCCGGACAGGCACAGCGCGAGTACGGCCAGCACGCTACCGCCGTCCATGGGGTAGTAGTTGAATACGTCTAGAAATGCACAACATTATTATCAAACCGCGATTAGAACGGGATTTGAAAGTACTGTTGACACGACAGTGTGTGAGTTAATCTAGGACATATTCATAGTTAAATCAATATATTTATGGTTTAAGTTCAGAGACTTTCAGATAATAGATTTATTGAATCACTCGCGACATCCATAAACAACTCTTTTCTTGATAAATATTGTGTCATTTGTTGTGTCAACAGTACTTTCGAATCCCTTTCTGATTCCGGTTTGATAATAACTTTTCTCAATCTTGCAATGAAATGTTGACATAACGTAGGTAAGTCAGATTGCCACGTTCACTGGTTCGATGACTGAACTTGACATGTTATGGCATTTCATAACTACTTAGGAGTTCTAGGACTGCAAAGTGACGGAAGAAACCTGCACGGTGAAATGCCAAGTTCACCGTTAAAAAATAGAGCTAATGTCAATGTCGCCGTGTATAAGATTACCACAAACATTTAAAAAAACACGTGAAATCCAGGGATTGGGAAAAGGAAACATCGATACCTAAAGGTCATAGATGAGGACGCCCTATTCTTATAAAGATGCCAACTGTGTAAAATCAGTTAACCAATATATAGTTACGTCCTGCAATGATTTCCTACGCTGTTACAATATTTTTATTATTATTTTTCATTATTTCTATTAAATACATCATTTCATCTATTTATTTATCTACCTACTACCTAGCTTTTAGACCTATCGATAACATCAATGTCGATATCTAATTATATCAGTCTCTGATTCCTGCTAAAAATAATCTAGGTACATTTATGAGTATACTAGTATAGACTGGCGTATTTCGTCAGTAAAAAAACAATCGGAAACAAGCGGAACTATCAACAAACAGACCTAGTTTCACGTATCCAGAAAATTAAAGCTTGTGATGTACAGATGAAACGATACACGTAATATTATAATAGATAACCATAATCAGGTTAAAAATAAAATAAACAGAGTAACTATCAACTACGCTTCTGGAGGATCAGTTGAGAGATGCAAGTTGCAACACATAAAGCAGATCCTGGCACACAATAGGTACATATACGAAATATTTGAAAAGTAGATGCTCGAGGATGGAACTACTTGTTAATTATTTATTCTTAGCTTTTCCTACAAATTGCCATTTATCGTTCTGAGGATAGCTATTCCAGCCATCTCTGCTACGAAGTCAAGGGCCTTGTAGTCTGATAGGGTCATTGCCGTCGACAGATGGGAGCAGGCGCGGATCCAGGGGGGGGGGGGGACAATGGGGGCACTTGCCCCCCCCCCCCCCCCCCCCTCACGCTGGACGTATGTATGGCTAGGTGGTGTTTGAAGTGTAAAATACTATCATATCATAGGGCAGTGCCCCCCCCTCAACGAAGTCCTGGATCGCAGTGCCCCCCCCTCAACGAAGTCCTGGATCCGCGCCTGGATGGGAGGCCTCCCTAAACTGATGAGTACTTACTTGTGCTACATCTCTTTGGTTCTGGGAACATGTTCCACTCGCTGCCCATCTCATATGTGTACACTTTGAGGTGTTCTGGGAAGCTGAATTCTGTTTCTGGCTCTATTGATAAGGGGAAGTCTTTATCTTCTGAAAATATAGAAATAAGTGTTTTCATAATTTTATAAGGGCATATGAAGGGTCCACGGAAAAAAAAACATGTCCAGTGCATTAAAAAATCAGGGCAAATTCACACCTTATTCTGTTAAAGGTAAGATGGTTTTTCCTTCTGTAATTTGAATTGACTAGACATGTTCTTTCCGTTGACCCTTCATATAAGATCTATCTAGGCGTTGTTTCAGACAGAAATGACAATCTACGCTAAACAATAACCCTTTCATTCATAAACGTCTCCTGACTTAGCAATAAGTAAGGAGACCTTTGTGAAAAAGGGGCTTCCAAATTAATAAAATGTTAGAGAAATAAGATTTCACGAGTACAAGTCTGTGGACGTAGAGTTTTTTGCTATTTGATAGAACTAATTCATTTCACTCCAGAAGGCTAAACAAACAACTAGGCTAATTTCAACAAAAGCATTGTTATCTACTATACATTTTTTGTCCCTGTTATATAGCCCACCATGTCTACCTTGATTTATGAAGAACTTAAACCTTCAACTGGCAATTAATTTCAGTGAATTTGCAAAAATTTCAACTTTCTGTCTGTTAATTAAAATGCAAATAGGCATTCCCGCAGCGGGAGCTTGCCAGGCGAAGGGCTAATTATGGGATACCATGGGAACTCCAACATAAATTAATATCTAGCGACATCTTATACAAATCGACCTAGTCTCACGGTAAGCTCAATTAACGATTCCATAAAATTTATTATTCCATAAGTTTTATCTAGGTTAAAACATCAAACTTACTGGTATAATAAGAGTAGTGCAAGGACTCCGGTACCCAATCGTCCATGCCTGCCAGCTGTGTGGCCGGCACGTATTGGTACAGCGCCTCTGACGTCACGCCCATGGACGGGTCAATGATCCGGGACATGTCCAGCTGGGCGCCCGCTAGGGACTCCTGTAGGGTTGTCGGTTTTGGTGATCTGAGAGAATGGGAATAACAGTAGTTTATGTAACCGCACGTTTTATTACACAAAAGATCCCAATGGGTCGAAGTGTATCTGTAAGGGCCACCCCCACCAACCACACGAGCGTGTTTTAATGAAACGAGCATTTAACTAGTTTCATAATAGGTTCGCACAATTGTTTTAAGGCTTACATATAGTTGCATAGACTACTTTATCTAAACACTTATTATTATTAAAGCTTTATTTTCTCAATGCTTAAGTTGAATTATATTCATTTACAGTTTTGAAAAGGTTTTGTTTTTTCAAATGCATTGATCCCTGTTGGGTAAAAGCCTCTTCAGCACCCTTCCATTTGTCTCTCTTCTTTGTAGTCTCCATCCAGTTTTTGTCAACAATTTGTGCTAAGTCATCTGCCCATCGTTTTTGGATCTTTCCTCAGCGTCTTTTCCCTATTGGACCTGTACATACTGTTGCTGAGTATGCTAAACACATAATAAGAACATAGATCCCTAAGAATGCAGAAATACAGTAGGTAGCCTATACCTAAATTCTTCATTGGCTCGGCTGCCTTGAGCAAATGGGAGAGGAGGTGTACTGCCATTTGGCAAATTATGTTTCCCAAATATGACTTCCCAAATAACTTATCGCAATAGTCTCATTTCCCAAACAAATCTTTAGCAAAGTTACACTTCTCATTTTATTCATTTGGTCAAATTATTATTTTGCAAAGTTTCACTTCGTCAAGATTTTATTAAGCAAATGCTTATTAAGCAAATGTTTTATTTTGTCATAAGTTAAAATCCAAAAAAAAAAATCCCAAATTTGATACTTCGCAAGCTCTACTTATAGCAAAAGCCTGGCAAATGATAATATTATTTTAAAATTCGTAGGCCTATACAGGAATTTCGTACTTTTTTGCACAACCCTTGGCTTGAACTTGCCTGGAACAAAAACCGTATTTCATGAATAATTGAGAAAATAAAATCCATCATAATGATCACTATCAGTTGATCACTATTCATATTTTTTATTGGTTGGTACTAAGAAGGCACACATAGCCACGAATAAAAAAACTATATTTTTATTCTCATTTTCATAAAAAAACTATACCAGAGCCACCGTTAGGTACGACGACGAACGAAGCGAGGAGGAGTGTTAGGTGAAACTGCGACCATACAGCGCACGAGCCGAGCGAGCGAAGCGAGCGTGCCGCGGCAGCGGCCGGCGAGTGCCAGAACCGACTGTTTTGTTATTCCCTCGGCATTGCGTTCCCTCGTCAGTTTCATCTAAATTACTGTTTAGAACCCGACTTTTAATTGTTTATCAACATAATATAAAACCCCGTGTGAGCTTTTATTAAAAAAAAACATAAACATACCTATATAAAATTCGACACAAACTATACCCAAAAACATTGGTAATTATTTAGTTAACTAAATGCCAGCTAAACCATCAACTATATGAAAATATGCATTATAAAAAGTTCCAATTAAAAACCCAGCCAAAAGATACAATTTCCAACCATTTAGTTGGGAAAAAAACGATTCCATAAGATTCAATTGAAATATGATCTTTCGGCGAAGTGACTTTATGCGAAAAATTGGTTGCGATGTAATATTGTATATGCGGTATAAATCGTATGCCATACAATATTTTGGGATTAGTACGTTACGCCAAACGATGCATTTGCCAAAAAATATTTTGGGAAAATAAAAACGACCAAGTAATTCTTTGCTAAACAATCGCTTGCCAACAAAAAGGCTTGCTAACTGTAAAATTGCGATAAGTTTTGACAATTGAATTTTTGCCAAATGAAAATTTGGGAAAAATAGTTTGCGATGTGATACTTTGGGAAAAATTATTTGCCAAACATTAGTAAACCGGGAGAGGAATGTCTCTGTGATAGTAGATCTATATCAATCAAGGGCATAAATTGGTCATCATTCCTCTAGTCATCTACTCCCAAATCTATTTAAAATGTCGACAAAAATATATGCACACACACATCAACCTGGAGCGGCAAATGCCAATTATTATTTCAAAATTCTACTGTACAATTATCCTGTTAAAAGTATCCCTGGCTTATTTAATTTAATTTGTTAAACTCACTGTTTTTTAACTTCTTCCTCCTCTTCATTACTCCTGATTGTCATTTCACTAAGCTCCAGCTTCTCTGGCATGTTGTTTTGTGGGTATATGCTGGATATGTCATCTGACTGTACTTTGGCAGTGTATTGTTCGAGGTTGCTGTCTGTCCGGGTGTCTGTCTGTGTGGACGTGGGAGGGTACTGCTTGTGAAACTCTTGCTGAGCTGTCATGAGAGCTTTGAGGCAATGTGCACCTGGAATAGATTGTAAAATATGTTTTACTACAACAATCGTAAACAACTTTAAGTTATGACGATGATTGTGAGTCATTTGAAGGTGATAGTTGTATTAAATTATTGAGGATATGATTATCCCTGTATGCAGGATTAAGTTACTATAAAATGCAATCCGAAGTGGTAGATGCCCCACATACATAACTTTTTTGTGGATGTTCTTTTGTTTTTACGCAATTGAATTTAAATAAAGAATCTACAAACAATAAAACATGGAAGGCGCACGCCATACTAAATTGCCTTTCAAACACAGTCCTGAATTTTAGTTGACAAGTGGTAATAAATTGTAAAATCAACCTATAAAAACTTAAGCCGCCATAAAAAAATAGTTGTCCATCAAAGTCTTGATTTTCAAAGATGTTGCGCCGAAATATGGGCGGTGTTAAGAAAAGCGCTATGTCCTGCCCATCTTGGCACAATTGAACAATTGCTTTTAGGGGCATTTTTGAGCTGGCATTAGACGTCCATATCATATTATAGTTGCAGTAAAGACATGATTTTTATGGATTACTAGAAACTTATAGTTATTTACCTCTCTGTTTAAGGAAATCAATAGTTTCTTCGGTGTCTCCGTAGTTGTTGACAACAGCTACATACTTGGAGCGCCGCAGCATAGCTTCCTTCATAGGAGGCCATTTCTCGCCGAACACAGACCCGTAGAACTCATCGAAATGATTCTGAGCCTTGTATTTTGCACTAGTTTTCCTTTTTAATTTAGCCTAGAAGGATATATCACACACATTTTAAAATATTTGTATTAAAAGTTAGCAAAACATTGTTATAAAGTAAAAATCTGTTACCCAATGTGTTTTGGACTTGTATCTTATTTGTTGAACTAGAAACGCATTCGTATGAACGTTTTTGCAAACGTTAATAACAGATAACATTTTGTTAATGAGATAAATATTAGAAATAATAACAAAATATATATTTTTAGGTTACGAGCAATACGGTCGAAATTTGAGGATGACAATGACATTGACACTTGACATTTAAGTGAATGTGACCATGGAAAAAAAATCGGAGATTATTTAAGCTATTTAAGCACAGAATTTAACAGCCGCGATCGCGTATATAGTTGTCAAACTGACAGAAGCAGACAAGGAAGGAGCATAGTACTTTCTCCATTACATTTGCGCCCGCGAACAGCAAATTGGATTATTGATTTGTTTACAAGGACTGAACCGAGAGATTTTTCAAGTATCTTATAACTATACATATATCCTACAACCTTGAAGAAGCGATTCAAAGATAATATCCCGACTTAATTACAACCTTACGTGTTGAAACCTTATCAGCTGTCCGTACCACCTGTGCGCCGCGCCGAACTAACTTTTGAGGGCTTTGAAAGCTTAATTAGCTCTGCCTGGGTCGAGTTGTTTTATCGATTGCATGCCCCACTTGTGCCTTGGTACGTTGGTGAATCTCGGAACCAGTACGAGACACGATAAGCATCTAAAAATGCGTCGTGTATCGTCCCCGATGATCGCATTACCGAACATGAAATTAGGTCAATCGTAAGTAATCTCAAGTGCGATTTTGTGACAGTTTAATGTGGATTATTGTGAAGTTATTATTTGTTTGTTTTTTAAAGGTCTGATAATATCAGCAGGGCGATGGAGGCTTCCGAGCTTGTAAACTGAAGTGTTTGGAAGATAACTATAGTCATGTATGGGATGCTGTCGATTGGAGCCACGGTGGGTATTAAGGAATGGATAGCGGCAGGCTGGAGGCAGTCCCGGCCGGGACTGTGCATCTGGACACTGTGAGGGCTCTGCACCAAACAGTGGTGTCTTTACGGACAGCTTTGGAAATATCAAAAAACGAATTGAAAGAGCTCAAGCAGAAATACGAGCAGCACTCTCATTGCATAGAGTATGCTGATGTTATAGAGAAACTAACCTTGGAAAATCACATCCTAAGGCGTAAAATAATAGACACTGATCCGGAAGATTTGAGTTCTCAAAAAGTGAAGTTGGAAGTGACATACAGCCCTCACACTCAGAATGTAGATGATTACAGTGGAAGTGAAGTGGTAATTAAGACTGTGAACAGTGACCTAAACAGTACTGTAGAGACACTGGAGCCAGATCCTGAATATGTGCCAGAGGAATTAGTTGTGTCAGACACCTTTCATGAAGAAGTGAAATCTGCAGAATATTCCGATCATTCACCCATCGCTGAACAAGTTTCACAAGTTGAAAAGGAATCGTCAGTAGATCAGCCATCACCGATACAGGAATCATCAAGCCTAATTAGCTATAAACAGGAGCCTAAAGGGAATCAGCCAAGTTTCAAAACAAAACTAGAACTTTTATCCAAATTTGATGTTCAAATAAAAGTCAGAACATTGAAAGACGGTGCAGAATTTTCGAGCACCACATCCGAAAGTGGTTCAACAGTTGAAGACAAGAAAGATAAAGATACAGAGAAAAAGGACCCAGAGGCCACATTTCATTATAAAGATCATAGAGAGCATTTTGAGGATACGGAACATATTAAGGCGAGTAGAGTGAACACGGTGTGTGAGAGTGTGAAGATGGCAGTACCGAATGAGGGTGACGCTAAGAAGACAGATAAGTTTGATGTACAGGTGCGCATCACATCTGAGGAGAACTTGGTAGTGAAGGAACATGTGGAGCGGAGTCGGAGAAAGGATACGCTGAATTTGGATGTTGATAATTTGAGTTTAAGGTAAGCTAGCTTTTATTTATGAAACAAACAGAATACTGTTTATAAAGTTTTACATTAGCTGGGTCTACAAACATCGTCAGCCTATCCCATTAGTTATGCGTATGAAAGCATAAGGAGGCATTGCGATCTTTAATCTTCAATAAATAAATGGTCAAGGACACTTTAAGCACTTAGTTGACTCTTACGATATCCACAGGATGAGTTGGGGTGGTAACAAATTTATTCTAAGGCTTCATTATTTATTCGTATTTGGCAAATATAATAATGTTGCGGTAATATCACATTGATTAAATAATAAATAAATATCTTGGGACATCTTACACAAATTAACCTAGTCCCAGGTAAGCTCAATTAAGGCTTGTGATGTGGGTACCAGGCGACGGTATGTATAATAGATAGATACATACACACCCATGACCAAGGAATAAATATTTGTGATAAATAAATACACTAATAATGCCCTCGCTGGGATTCGAACCCGGAACCTCCGACTTCGTAGGCAGGGTCACTACCAATTAGGCTACGGAGGCTGACAAATTGATAAGCGGTACAAGTATATATGTCTCTTTTTGAAATCTCCCACTTTGTCACTAACCATAAGGACGAAATTAGCTTTTATCTTCATGTAATTTATCTGTCTAAGCGTTCTTATAGTAATCAATAAAGTGGATCGTTATACTAAAAAGGCTCACATTTCAAGACTCAGAAATTTAATTAAACGGTTTTTCTGAATGTACAATGTTTGTTTACCTACATTTTTCCAACTTTTATTCACGGTGACCTTACCAACGAAGTCGTAATTTCCCACGAGATCCTCTTATGAGTTTTCCAGTTTTAACTTTGTATGAGTTCAAATTGCTTTATTATTTATTAGAAAATATGGAATGCACACTTTCTATCCCAACGGGTATTTTCGGTCAACAAAGTTCAAGTAATTTAATACGAATGAGAGTATAACACAATACAGTTACGTCTAAAAATATGTACCAGGTACCTATACCTACATTTTTGAATGTATATCCGTGGATCAAAGTAGTAACTGTATTTTCGGAGCTGACGATACCTTTTTTTTTTTTTTTTTTTTTTTTTTTTTTGTTAAGGGGGGGAGAAATGCTTTACGCATACCCCGGGACCCGAGCGGTTATGTGGGACTCCCGTTTGGCTAATGAGGCCTACGGTATACCCACTAAAAAACCCCCCCATATGCCACCTCGTCGCCTTTTTGGCGGGGTTACGAGAACGCTCTCGCTTACATTCGCAACCCCGCCGGCGGCAGCTGCTTGCCGGCAGCTCCTTCGTTGGTGTCCGAAGACCCTCCACGCTGGGCGCGCCAGATGGTTGAACGCGCCTCCCTCCTCGGTCTCCATGATGCATTGTGGCGGACCCTCCCGAGACCGCCACAAGGAGACTGTAGGTGCCGGAAGATTTCCCGGCACCCGGCGGAATATCAGGTCTGTGGTTATGCCGCCGACCACAGTTCGGCTGCAGAGGATAGGGCGAGCGGCAACGACAACACCGACACTCCTCTTCCTCTGCAGCCCCACCGACGCCGTTACGGCGGAACGGCCCCGCCAAGGTCGCAGGGGGTAGGGAGAGTGGCGCTCCGTAATACCATCACGCCTCTCCCCCTGCGATCCCACCTCGGCCGCAGAGGATAGGGAGAGCGGCAACGACAACACCGACACTCCTCTTCCTCTGCGGTCCACCTCCACGCGTCCTAAGCGGGCTCGGTGAGCCCACTTGGAGCGTCCTCCTCGGGCCAGCCGGCAGCCCAAAACTGGCCAGCCCCGGGTGCCTCTTCGCTTCACCGTGGGTGACCAGTCCACGGTTACTGAGCCCCTCCACCACGACTAGGTGGGCACCCCACGGGGGGGAGCTGACGATACCTACACACACTCGCGGTTTTTTTAGGTTCCGCGAAAGAACCTTTCGGACATGTACCTTTCTATTTTCAACATAATTGTGATGTATCGAATATTGTTTATCAGTAAATTATTATTAATTATTAATCGCATAACGAAACAGCGCGGTCTTACTCCTCAAACGATCTGAGTAACTAGTAACATCTAGATTCATTACCAACTAGCAATAAAGTTGTACCCACCAGCATTTTCAGTCTTAGGACCTAGTATTAGCTAAAAGAAAGAAGCGCTCTTACTTTATATATTCTGTGCTCTAAGATATTTTTTTAACATTAACTTACCTCAATTCATAGTTTTAAAATGAAGTGCCTATACTTTTACGGTAGGTACGTACTATAACACCATATTACGTAATATGGTGTTATGAACTCAAGTGCTATTAATGCTCTAGTCTTCAAATGTCTGGACATATGTGAGCTGTTTAGTCAAAACGTCCCAACGCCCACTTTGCTGCTAGCCAAAAGAGCGTTTAAACATGTTATTCTTATAAATGTACAAGCTAATTAAGCTACCTAAGTAAGCGACCTTATGGTAAGTGACAAATCCCCATATTCATAGACGTCTCCTAACTTATAGCAAGCCTATATGTATCGTGTGTCCCTTTCAGTCTCATAGAAATATTGATAAGATGGAAAAGAACAAACAATTCTTACCGGTTGCTAAGTCAAAAGACGTTTATAATTTATAAATAAATAAGGGAAAGTGTTTATAGACGTTTTTACTAAACCGCTCACATAGTTTTGAGTAAGGTCTGTGTGGGTAAGTCCGGCATATTTTATTTGTAAGAAAAGTCCGTCATTGTTGAGTTAGGGATGGAAATCAGTTGGTAGACGGACTTTTCCCGATAGACGGTCTTACCCGCATTGACCTTACTTATGATTAGTGATCGGAACTTTGGAGGCAAAAGTACATTAGCACATATATCCATAAAATACATATAGATCTACATACCCAAACATTGTAAGTTCAAGATTCCGAGATAGGCAATCGAATTGGATACAGATTTTTCACTAACATTTCGTATTTTGTTTGGCTAATAGGTTCCCATGTGTAAATTTTTAAAGTGTTGTTAAAGTTTTGCACCGATAGTTCCGATCAGTGCTTATGATGTACTTGATTGTGCTGTAATTTTACTTACAATTTATTAACTCTTTCTTTTCGCACTCAGTAACGTAATGTATTATTTAGGTCTCTCTCGGAAGGCGACAACTCGGTATTCAGCGAGGGCGTGACCACGCCCATAGACCCGCGGGTCGACGAGAAAGAGACGGAGAACGCGAGCGGCAACGAGTCGGAGGAGGTCGACGATATAGAACTCATATTTACTACTGACGAGTCCAAGGATATGAGTAATTTGCAGGTACGTATTCATATATTTTCTAATACTACCCAACGTCAAAATAAAAACTTTACTTTAGGTACACCATCCTAAATATATGGCACTATACACTTAAAGGCTTGCAAAAAATAGTAGAAATAAAAAGTACCAACATTGTCATGTTGTCCCGTATTCTTTAGATTTTGATATGAACGAGACTACAGTCTTGACTTTACTTTTTAATTTCTACTCTTTTTTGTCAGAGTAGTTGTATGGTAGCTGACTGTAGAATGTTCACAGACAAGCTACTAGTAGTCCTTTTGTTGCTTTTAGAGTTCCAAGTGAACTAAACTACGATTGACTAAAATAAAATCATTAGACCAGGTGCCTGTACATGGCGACCCTGCCAGAACACTTCTATTCTAATGCTATTGTTATCTACAGGAGGATTTAGTATCCATTCGAGAAACCGACCAATGGGGACCTCCGTCCGCCTCCACAACACATTCCACTCCAGTCCTCATCAAATTCCACACTCTAGACCCCGATTTCCAACCAGGAGAAACAACTGAAAACGCAGAAAATGAGAACCAAGAAAACAGCGCTTTACAAGGAGTTCTAGCTGACAGTAGCTTGAAAAACAAAAGAGTGTCTCTTCCAAATGACAAAGAGATTCGCCACGTAGCGTTCAACAGCAAAGGAAGCTTGGATTTACCAGGCAGAGGGATTCTAAAGAGTTGCGATAACCGCTCAGATAATACTCTTTACAAACGCAGTCCGAACACAAGCACTAGACGACTAGACAGCGTAGACAGTTTGACCTGCGAATATAACAGGGGTCTAAGCTTCGATAACACGAAGTCCTCTAGCTTCGAACTCGGCTCAAGTATGGATATCCTTCATAGGGATGAAAGTGTGGACAGTTTTCACAAAACTGGACACTTGGGGCATAGGTTTTCGGTGTTTGCTGAGAGGGATATCTCGAAATGTGGTACTTCGGAGGATGATTTGTACAACAATATGAATGCCAGGCGGAATACTTGCCCTAATCCGTTTCAGTACAGGTTAGTTTATAGATTTTCTTTCTCTTTTATCCTCGTAAGTCCTGGTCTGTTGGATAGTGGCTTTGTAAGTAGAAACCTAATTGTTAAAATAGTTTCGTTTGTATCGAATACGAACGGTATATAAAACGAAAGCAAGTCTATTACTAGTTCTCAACTTTTAAATTCAACTGTAGGTCATTGCCGTGTGGTGAGGGCAGTAAGGATGTATTTGTCATAATCCCAACTCTTACCAAGTAAGACTCTTCGTAAGAGTCGACTGGGGATTGAAGTGATACTGACCATTCTTTGATAGAAGATTGATGATGGGCAGCAGCGTTGTTTCCCCAGCGTGCCGATTATGGGCATTTACCTCCTAATGCTATACGCATGGTTAATAAGGGAGATCTAAGTCCAGCAGTGTATTGAGATAGGCTGATGATGAGATAATTTGTATATGTGTAAGTATAGTAGGACTTACGAGGGTAGCTTTAAGATTTTTGTCGATATCGTTATCGTATGATATCCGCTCGGATTAGAATGTTCTGCTTGGATACAATTTAAAGATCAGAACGGTAAACCGATATCGTCAAATTGTATACAAGTGCGAGTGGTGGTCAAGAGGTGAAATGAGGATGGAAGGGAGCTTATGAAATTAAGTTTTAAATATTGGATGTCATATGGCAAAGAAAAAACGACCAAGATCACCAACGTCCGAAGTGGGGAGTGTTGGTGATCTTGGTCGTTTTTTCTCCGGTATATGACATCTAATATTTATAATTTATATAGTTAGTATTCAGTAGTGAGACTACTGGGGAAAAAATAAAAAAAACGAATCAAAATATTTAGTTAGTTTTACATACATACATACATACCTACATCATCAGCCTATGATAGTCCACTGCAGGACGTAGGCCTCTCCTATTAACAATGCGTATAGACGCATTTGGAGGTAAATGCTCATAATCGCCACGCTGGGCAAGCGGATTGGCGATCGCAGTGATGTGTCCATTCCAATATGATGACGCTGCTGCCCATCATCAATCTTTTATCAGATAATGATCAGTGACACTTCAATCCCTTAGTCGACTCTTACGACACCCGCAGGAGGAGTTGGGGTGGTGACAAATGTATTCTTACTGCCGTCACCACACGGCAATAATTTGTTTTGTGTTTTCACAATACGTTCAAATTAAGATTTTTTTTATTTCAGACCAGCAGGTTACCGCGTCCCCCGGCCTCTAAAAGCCGGCGTCCCAGTATCCCGTCGGCCCGTACTGCGGGCCCCAACCGGCCCCCGCCGCGACTCGGGCGCGCAGACCGACGTGTGTGCACCGTCGCCGCGGTGGAGCTCCGACCAGTACCTGGCCACCAAGGTACTAGTGTAGCCTGCTGAGAGCAGGCGCCCCAGTGTCCGGCCCCCGCCGCGACTCGGGCGCGCAGACCGACGTGTGTGCACTCCCGCCGCGGTGGAGCTCCGACCAGTACCTGGCCACCAAGGTACTAGTGTAGCCTGCTAGCAGGCGCCCCAGTGTCCGGCCCCCGCCGCGACTCGGGCGCGCAGACCGACGTGTGTGCACTCCCGCCGCGGTGGAGCTCCGACCAGTACCTGGCCACCAAGGTACTAGTGTAGCCTGCTGAGAGCAGGCGCCCCAGTGTCCGGCCCCCGCCGCGACTCGGGCGCGCAGACCGACGTGTGTGCACTCCCGCCGCGGTGGAGCTCCGACCAGTACCTGGCCACCAAGGTACTAGTGTAGCCTGCTGAGAGCAGGCGCCCCAGTGTCCGGCCCCCGCCGCGACTCGGGCGCGCAGACCGACGTGTGTGCACTCCCGCCGCGGTGGAGCTCCGACCAGTACCTGGCCACCAAGGTACTAGTGTAGCCTGCTGAGAGCAGGCGCCCCAGTGTCCGGCCCCCGCCGCGACTC
This sequence comes from Thaumatotibia leucotreta, assembly GCA_025490895.1. Taxonomy (NCBI): domain Eukaryota; kingdom Metazoa; phylum Arthropoda; class Insecta; order Lepidoptera; family Tortricidae; genus Thaumatotibia; species Thaumatotibia leucotreta. The sequence goes on along the minus strand of JALPQI010004430.1, from coordinate 19,397 downwards.
GGGCGCGCAGACCGACGTGTGTGCACTCCCGCCGCGGTGGAGCTCCGACCAGTACCTGGCCACCAAGGTACTAGTGTAGCCTGCTGAGAGCAGGCGCCCCAGTGTCCGGCCCCCGCCGCGACTCGGGCGCGCAGACCGACGTGTGTGCACTCCCGCCGCGGTGGAGCTCCGACCAGTACCTGGCCACCAAGGTACTAGTGTAGCCTGCTGAGAGCAGGCGCCCCAGTGTCCGGCCCCCGCCGCGACTCGGGCGCGCAGACCGACGTGTGTGCACTCCCGCCGCGGTGGAGCTCCGACCAGTACCTGGCCACCAAGGTACTAGTGTAGCCTGCTGAGAGCAGGCGCCCCAGTGTCCGGCCCCCGCCGGGACTCGGGCGCGCAGACCGACGTGTGTGCACTCCCGCCGCGGTGGAGCTCCGACCAGTACCTGGCCACCAAGGTACTAGTGTAGCCTGCTGAGAGCAGGCGCCCCAGTGTCCGGCCCCCGCCGCGACTCGGGCGCGCAGACCGACGTGTGTGCACTCCCGCCGCGGTGGAGCTCCGACCAGTACCTGGCCACCAAGGTACTAGTGTAGCCTGCTGAGAGCAGGCGCCCCAGTGTCCGGCCCCCGCCGCGACTCGGCCGCGCAGACCGACGTGATTATCTCCCTGAGGTGTCCGGGGAAGAGTTGGGGTGGTGACAAATATATTCTTATTACCGTCGGCACGCAGCAATTTTACATCACCCGAGTTCATAATTGTTGTACTGGACATTAGTGGCCGTTAGTATTGAAAAACTATTATCCGCAATTGAGTTGCTTAAGGGTCGGATAGATGTGGGAAACTTTACAGATTCTGTCAAATTTCCCCATTTCGCACACACGCGTACTTCACGCACACTACCTCATTTTACCGAGCGGGGTCATTGAACCTTGGTGATTTTTTTTTATGAAAGCGGCCGAGTTTGTAATTTATCACTACCTCTTTTGAAAAATTACACTTGTCAACGTACTAGATGGTAAAAAGATAGAGAGGGATAGATTTTATAAGACTATCCTTGTCTTTTCGAGTCGTCTCAATGCAATGCAAAAGACAGATTTAATAGGAAGAAGATAAAATGAGTGTTTTAAATCGACACGAGCTAGGAATTTCCTTTTCGCACGTGTATAATACGACGTTTTTCAGTACAGATGGCCCTCTGAAGTTTCTACCTGATAAGAAATGAGCCATTTCTCGCACTAGTGCGGCAAAAATCTGTACTATAAATGGATTTTCAGTACAGATCAATCAATTTGTTACAGTCATCATCAGATATATCTGAACGACCACGGCACTCAAAAATATCTGAGCATGCACACGAACGCCATGATAATAGCGGCCTGCTCAGATATTTATGAGCACCCTGGCCGCTCCGCTATATCAGATGGTGACTGTACAGCATCGTATTCTGATTAGGAAATAGTAAGAGAAAAAAAATCCGCGTTAGAACAAAATGGCTTGGTTCGATACTCCGATAGTATGCCTGTTTGACCAACTGGTTGTAAACAAGCCATTAGTCCACTATAATAAAAAAATATAATTATATTTTTCTGATCAGAACACGATACTGTTGAATATAGGCCCTAAGTATTCACTATCACCAGCTTTTCGTAGACATTCAACTTTCCCACTGCTGTGTGCGCCAAACGCACAAGAGTCCACCAAAGATTGCAGTGCCAACGACGCACATTTGTGTCGTTGGCACTGCAATCGTTGTCATTTGAATTTGATATATACAGAGGTAAATATTCTAAATTTATTTATTTTTTCTATTTGGAGATTATTAAGAAGTTAAATATACGTACCTGAACAATTGTTTGATGAGATTAATAAGTGTAAAGATGTAATGCACAATCTCTTATTTTCGTATATTGAAGAAAAAACCCGATTCTATCTTCTCCACAACTCGTTTCAGTGCAATGGTGAAGTAGTTTCCGTGAAAAGCCTAATGAATGGAATTATGCATTACATTTGTATAATTATTAATGTGACTTACCAGCAGTTATCAGGTTTAAGGGAGCTTATTATACTAAATTGAATTGCATTCTTTATAAAAAATAAAAATGCACATAGGTAAAACATTAAGGCATTTATTATATTATCTTAAATGGTAATCAGTAGTTTATTTCAAGAATTACAATTACAACTGTAAATTTAAGAATTACAATTACAAGAAAAAAGTAGATCTTAAAAAAAATATTACATTTACTAATTTAAATATTAGATGTCATATAGGTACTAAATATATAAACAATATCGAAGTTTACCAACGCCAGAGGTGGAATTTGGAGAGTCGTCCTCAGTTTTGCGGCTGTTGCCTAAACCACTCGGCCACTCCAGTGGTTTAAGCATCAGCCACGAAAGCTGAGGACGTTGGGTTCAAATTCCACCTACGGCGTTGGTAAGCTTCGGTATTTTTTCTGTGGTATATGGCATCAAATATTTAACTTTATATAGGTACATCGTAGTGTTACTACCTACTTAAAAAAATAACTTAAAAATTATTTTATAAAATAATTTGAGTTGTTCCACAAAAATTGTAACCGTTATCATGGCGGGACCAGATCCTGAATTCGATCGACTCATATTGCATTATTTATTAGTACTGGATTATTTGGTACCTTTTGTAAAAAAAGTACTTCTTTTCAAAGTTATATTCAATCAGTCTGGTCCCGCCATTATAACGTTATAATGGCGGAACCAGGTCCTGAATTCTGTCCATATTCTGTCGATTCATATTGCATTATTTAAATAAATAAATAAATATTTTGGGACATCTTACACAAATCAACCTAGTCCCACGGTAAGCTCAATTGAGGCTTGTGGTGTGGATACTAGGCGACGATATATATAATAGATAGATACATATAGATACTTAAATACATAGACAGCCATGACCAAGGAACAAATATTTGTGATAAATAAATACACAAATAATGCCCTCGCCGGGATTCGAACCCGGAACCTCCAGCTTCGTAGGAAGGGGCAGGGTCACTACCAACTAGGCTACGGAGGCTGACTTAGTACTGAATTGATACTATTTGGTACCTTTTGTAAAAAAAATAGTACCTCTTCCATTTCAAAGTTATATTTGAAATAGTCTGGTCCCGCCATTATAGCGTTATAATGGCGGACCCAGGTTCTGAATTTTGTCGGTTTATATTGCATTGTTTAGTACTGAATTGGTACTATTTGGTACCTGTTGTAAAAAAAATTAGTACCTCTTCCATTTCAAAATTATATTTCGAATAGTCTGGTCCCGACATTATAACGTTATAATGGCGGGAAATAGTCTGGTTCAAATGGTCTGGCGGAACCACACTATTTCAAATATAATTTTTGAAATGGAAGAGGTATTAATTTTTTTACAACAGGTACGAAATAGTACCAATTCAGTACTAAGCAATGCAATATGAATCGACAGAATTCAGGACTTGGTTCCGCCATTATAATGGCGGGACCAGACTATTTCAAATATAACTTTGAAAAGAGGTACTATTTTTAAAAAAGGTACCAAATAGTACCAATTCAGTACTAAATAATGCTATATGAATCGATCGAATTCAGAATCTGGTCCCGCCATTATAACGGTTACCAAAAATTACATTTAGTTTCGCACGAGGTATCATTGTTATTAATGTTATTATTATTACACAAGGTACATTTATAAATATTACATTATGTTGTGGAATTAAAGTAATTTTCCATAACTAGCTACGGCGGCTTCGCATGGGCGGAATACTGCTACTAAATATACTATTGTTCATTAATTATGCAGCCCCCCTATTGAATAATTATCTAATCTATCTGGTTTTGATAAAAACGTCGAGAGGGTTTTGCATTACCCATAATAATAGCGGGACCAGATCCTGAATTCGATCAATTCATATTGCATTGTTTTACCTTTTGTGAAAAAATAGTACCTCTTCTATTTCTAAGTTATATTCAAAATTATCTACCATTTTGAAAAGAAGAGTACCTATCTTTGAAGTTTCTATTACCTGTCTTTGAAGTATACATATATGGACTCATTGCTGTTTTAGCTCTGCAAAGCAAATTAAGATTTGTTCTAAATTTTTTGAAGTCATGCTGCGTCTCCTATTTGAAAAGATCCATTTTAAAAATAAATTTCAAGTGCAATTGGTTGCAACCGTACTTGTGCATAAAAAAATGAAAAAAAATATATAAATATACACAGTTTTTATAGACGAACTTCATTACCATTGACAATGATAAAATTACCACCAAGTGGATGCCGCAAACTAGGCGGGGACGAGGCAGGCCCAGGCGGAGATGGCAGGACGACCTGGACGCCTTCGCCAACAATTGGCCAGACTTGGCACCGAACCGGGAGCTGTGGAGATCTGAGGGAGAAACATTTGCCCAGCATTGGGACACGTCTACAACCTAGGCAAAAAAATCGATCCTGTTTCTGTTCAGGATCAAAAGCTTGTATAGACCCAAAAAAAAGTTTTCGTCTAGAAAAGCCGCAAATCGAGATTTAACATCCCCATACAATTTGTATGAATGTTAAAATAGTACATTTCGACACAAGTGCGAAAAACATGAAATTCGAAACGAGTGGCGATGTTTTAAAACACGAACGATAGGGAGTGTTTTAAATCGACACGAGTTACGAATTTCGTTTTTGCACGTGTCTCCTACGACGTTTTTTAGTACAGATCCGAAGTTTTGGACCTGACGTAAAATGACCCACTAAAATACACCATACACCAAAAAATACACCATCTGTACAAAAAAATAGTTTTTCACGCTTATTTTTTTTATGTTAATCGATTCCATTCGTATCCAGTACCAATAGTTTCTCAGGGGTCAACTTATAGCAATGTATAAAAAAGCCAAAATTTCAAGAAAACTGTTTTCATAGTTACATTTACTATGGAAAAAAAGTGAAAGTTTAATTACATCATAATTATGTCACGATAATTATACCTCCTATGCTAAATGACAATAATACTGTGTGGAAACATTAGCTACATTCATTATCTCGATTTGCGGCTTTTCTAGCCGAAAATATTTTTTTGGTCTCATAGAAGCTTTTGATCCTGAACAGAAACAGGATCGATTGGCATCAAAAAAAGTTTTCACGACACTGTTCGTAAATGTGGTGATTGTTTGTCTAAACACAGTACGGAAAGTTGCCTATACAGCGTGTGTATTTGATACGGGCGAATATTTTAGTGGCGATTACTATCGGACCTAGGGAACCTATTTACATAAATTTATTTTAGAAATTAAGGTATTTTTTTTTTCATACAAAATAATTGAGCCCGCAATGTATTGCATCCACTGGTAGCCACATTACTAAAGTAGACATAAGTATCTAAACGTCATACGAGTCTCATGTCAGTTGGCCGGCATACATTGCTGCTGGGTTGCACTTTAGAAAAATCATTACACCTAATCAACAACAAAATTTAACGAAATGGTTATCTTATACGACTCGTAGGATCAGATATTATAGCTGGATTAATTATTCGCCCGTATCAAATACCCACGCTGTAGACGTATGGCTGTCAAATTGTGACAGCTGTAGAGCTGTACAATTGTACATCTATGCAGGGATCGGAACCGGTTTCAAAATACCGGTTAATATTGTTCGTAAACAGTTTAAATTTCTGTTCTGTCATTAACCGATAATTAGCAATAACGTTTTCATAAAGAACGAATCAATTTCGGTTACCGGTATTTATGAAGAACAGAATTTATTTCGTTCCGTGAAACTTTATTGAACTGGTTAATAAGTGTCAAGTTTGTCAATTAATTTATTTATCTATAACAGCCACTTCAACCAGCAATACACTGATATCGCATGTTAAGACTCACCTTTTTATTGTGATTAAGGTTGAACAAGTTCGAGCTGTGGCTCGATATACACAGAATTGAAGAAGTTAAACTAAATACGTACTAACATACCTAGGTTATATATAAGTTACTAACAACATATGGATGTAAAAAAAAAAATTGTCCGAAATAAATGATTTATTATTATTTGTATCTCTCTTTGATCACGGGCCTATAAATCCCGGTCTTTTGATAGGCTTGCGCGGGGATACAGATCCAACACGTAGAGGCCCTTTGGAGAAATTTGCTGTGTTTTACACCTGCTGCAACCCATTCACGGGCACAAAAATAGATATCCGTGAACCGGTCCCAGCAGGCATATAGAGTTATTATTATTATTATTATTATAAAGCATAGTCAGCGACAACCTGTATATTGTATATACAAAAAAAAACTGAAAAAAATCTAAACTCGGTCTTGAACTTCCGTCCTTCGTATAAGGCCGGCTTTACACCTGTAAGTTAATTACGTAAATCTAGGGACGAAGCTATATGCAAGAATGAGATAGTGATAATATCTCATTCTTGCACAAAGCTTCGTCCAGTTTTTCGTAAGTTGTACTTACGTAAAATTTACGGATATAAAGGCCGCCTAAAGTTACGAATTTAACAATCATAATCCGTTCTACTGGTGTCAGAAGTAGCGGAGAAGTGACATGAAATTTAAGTGAAATTTATTCGGTAACATTTTTCTCAGAAACGTTTCTTGTCAATTATGTAATTTTCAGAAGTATGTATGTGTAATATGTGAAATGTTTCAGAAATTGCCCATCGCTAAATACAATACAATACTTTGTGCAATGCTGACAGTCAGCACCCTATTAGCGTTATTTTGGCACCAGTCACAGTTCTAGCGAGCCTGGGGTCCGCTTGGCAACCTAATCTTATGATTTAACGTAGCACTATTTTTTGTGGAAACGCCTTATTGAGATTAGAGACCGGTTTTCTCACGACGTTTTCCTTCACCATAAAGCTAGTTCTGAATATCAAATGACATTTCGTACTTAAGTTCCAAAATACTCATTGGTCGAACTGAGGTTTGAACCCAGAATCTTCCAGATTGAAAGACCAACGTCTGCTACCTACTACGACTAGTAGGTCACAACCGTTTACGGAATTACATAATGCTGAAAGTAAAAACATTTAAAACACTATCTCGGACACAAACTGTCGAATAACTTTTTTTTCCTGGTTGATACATAGGTAAGGAAATGATTTAATTCTCTATTTTAAAGCTAGTTTGGTCTCTGTACGTGAAAAATCATAAAGCGGGTCAATAACACCCAATGACCTTTAAAGAAAGACCTTAGAAGCTTCGGTAGCCTAGTCGTTCAAGCACTCGACTTTCAAACAGGCGGTGGTCGGTTCGATCACCGTCCGTACCACTGAGTTTTTCGGAATTTATGTATGGAATGTCATTTGATATTTATCGATAGCTTTTCGGTGAGGAAAAACATCATGAGGAAACCTGCATACCTACATCTGAGAAGAAATTCAAAAGGTGTATGTGAAGCCTCCAATCCGCACTGGGCCCGCGTGGAGACTTGCCCATACCCTCTTATGAGAGGAGGCCTGTGCTCAGCAGTGGGACGTACATAGGCTGATGATGATGATGATGACCTTTAAAGTAAAGTGTCCAATGCATACTAATGAATTCTTAAAACGATTTTTCTCGGTATCTAAATTATAAAACGCAAATATGGAAAAAGTTTGCCTACTACGACGATCGAACCCGGTACCTCCATATTCCTAGTCAAAACTCAGAGCCAACGTTGTATCTCTGACATTGACATCTCTGACGTAGAAACCGGTTAATTTCGTTCAACAAAAACAAAACCTGCTGAAGAACAGTTCTCTCATATTAACCGTTTAAAAACCGGTAACCGAAAACGAGAACACTATTATTTCGGTTTGACGTCTAGAGGCAAAACCGGTTTGGTTGAAAATACCGGTATCCGATCCCTGCATCTATGAACGTCACGAACAGTACAACAATGTTGAACGTAAACTAAAAGGTCATATCTAAACACGGATTTCATAGGTAGATACGACGTTTTGAAAATTATTTCAGAGAAATTTTCTCGGACTGCTTTTTTAATTTTTGTGGCACAGGATCGTGGCGTTCAGCCACATAAAAATGTGACTAATTTTTAATAATTACAAAAAATGTGTTTTATTTTCTCACAGTTGTCGTGAAAAGCACAATGATTAGCCTCGGCTAAAAGTGCAATAGATGAACTCGTACTATCGAAGGCCTCCCAAAGGGTCGGCCTTCAAACAAACTCGTTCGTCTATTGCTTACTTACCAGCCTCTACAACAATGTACTATTGTATTGTTAAAAATGACAATTTTCTCGCAATCAGTAAACGCCAATTTTCACTAATTTAAAATCGAGGAAGGTCATATAAGACCATTTTCGCATAGCTACTCTGGATCTGGTAGCTGCCCTCTCTAACCCAAAAATAATTTCTACCCTGTCTATATATTACCTATATATAAAAAAATAATACTTATACTTGCAAATGAAAATATTAGGGGTTTATATACCTTCTTTCTTGGTATAAACGACGTCAGTGTTCGTTTATTTCTTTTGTTCCCCACTTGAACAAAGCTGAAAACTTAGGAAAAAAAGTGTTAAAAAAATCATAAGAAATTAGATTTCACTCAAGAAAGGCCAACCGACCTAACGAAATAATGGTAAAGGGTCATTCCAGGTGAAATCAACAAATCGAGTGTGCTGCATGTTTTCTGATTTGAATGAAAAAAATGGAGGATATACTTCATGGTGGCAGAAGTGCTGAACCACCACCAGTTTTCTTTTTTTATCTTTTAGTTTCCAAGTTTTGCCCTTGCAAAATTCAGAGTGGGGTCAAATTTCTAATTGTGGAAAAACAGACATAACTTTTATTTATACAATAAAATGTAACGAAATAATTATTACTTTGTCATTATATTTTCAATTGGTTCTTGAGCCAACCCTGGTGCATATCAAATATAATTTTATTCTAAAAAATAAAGTACTTGCCGTGTTCATCTTGTAAAATAAATATAAATGTGTTAGAGCAACTACTTGTAATAGAAAAATATGAACGAAAATTGAGACGTTCGAAAATGCTCATGTTTGACTCTAAAAAAATCAATGTGGAAGATAAAATATTTTCTTTATTTTAATCATAAATTATAGATGACATCTTCTTTAATTAGATATGGAAAAAAAAATTGTTATTTTGCCTATTTTCCGAAATACGATTTTTTAAACTGCTCACCTAGTGCATTTTTTCTCTTGTTATATTTATGCAGATTAAAATCTTTTAAATGCCTATGAATTCAATAAGAAAATATTGAATTAAATCCAGACAGTATACACCATGCCCGTTAATGAACCCAAAAAAATTTAACCACGTATTTCTAACTGCATTTAGAAAATATAATGACAAAGTAATAATTATTTCGTTACCTCTTATAGAAAAAAAGTTAGGTCTGATTTTGTACAAGCAGGAATTTGACCCCACTCTTAACTTTGAATGGGCAAAACTTGGAAATTAAAAGATAAAAAAGAAAACTGGTGGTGGTTCAGCACTTCTGCTACTATGAAATATATCCTCAATTTTTTTCATTCAAATCAGAAACCTCCTCCTGCTCTTCGCTATAGTGAGGGGAAAAGTTTTGTGTTACACACGAGTGCAAATGTATTTTACTTCTCGTAAGTTAAAACACTTGCTACGCTCAGGTTTCTGTTTTAAAACCACTCGCTTCGCTCGTAGTTCAACTATGGAATCCTTTCGCTTGCTCGTGTTTCAATTTCATGCTCGCGGGTAAAATACAACTTTGCACCCTTGTACAACAAATAACTATTTCTTTATAGAAGATTGATGATGAGCAGCAGCAGCACAGCATCGTCACAGTGGACAAATTACTGCGATCGCCAACCCTTTTGCCCAGCGTGCCGATTATGGGCATTTACCTCCTAATGTCCAATACGCATAGTTAATAGGATCACCTTGTATATTATTCTATCAATTTATCGGCCTGATTAATATGTACACTATACCAAGTTGCAGATTTCTAATTCTAACGGTCACTCAGTTATGCTGCGGACAGACAGACAGATAGACAGACAGACGGACGTAGCGAAACTATAAGGGTTCTTAGTTTACTACGGAACCCTAAAATCTCGTGTCGATTTAAAACACTCCTTTCGGTCGTGTTTTATTTTATCGCCAACCTTTACTTTTTTCACGCTTGTATCGTAATGTCATCATCATCATCCATCATCATTATCATATCAGCCGAAAGACGTCCACTGATGAACATAGGCCTCTTCCAAAGATTGCCACAATGACCGATCCTGCGTCACCCTCATCCAGCGGACCCTGGGGCAAGAAAACATTTTTTTTGTCTAGCGGTTAATTCCGAAAACGTTAACTAAAAAAAAGCAAAGTGCGAGTCGGACTCGCGCGCGAAGGGTTCCGTATCATTATCAATTTATCGTTAAAAAATACAGTTTAATCAATCTATCTTAAAAACTATAAGAGATAATTTAGTCAAACCAAAAATCTTTGATAGAGTTTATTAATATGCATAACATAATTTGTTTTTAGAATTTAATGCACGTAGTTTAAGAAATTGAGGGGGGGGGGGACACATTTTTCAGACTTTGAGAGCTGATATCTCGAAAATGGTTCGCTTAAATTAAAGTGTGATGTATAAACCTTTATATCATTTTCAAAGACCTTTCTATTGATACCCCACACGCTTGTATACTCAAATCTATCCCTCAGTTACATGTATGGAGGGCCCCAACCTCAATATTTTTTTACAATTTAGTATCATAATTCTGTAGCGGTTAATACAACACGTATTCTTATCAAATTTCATTACTGTAGCATTTATAGTTTCTGAGTAAATCGGCTGTGACAGACGGATAGACGGACAGACGGACATGACGAATCTATAAAAGTTCCGTTTTGCCATTTTGGCTACGGAATCCTAAAAAAACTCTCTTTTGTAACCCGAATTTTTTTATAGACCTATTCAACAATACCAACCATACTATAAGATTATAGCAAAATATTTTTTAATATAATTTATTCTACCTCTTTTTCGGTGTGACTGATATGTAGGTATACGTGTACCAAATTGCAAATTTCTTTTACTAACGGCCTATGAGCTATGCTGCGAACAGACAGACGGAAAGACGGACAGATGGACATGGCGAAACTATAAGGGTTCCTCGTTTACCACGGAACCCTAAAAAGGTTGGAATTAATTTTGGGTCTATATCGGGTGGCATATTTTTTTTGTTTCGAAAAATTTGTCGCATACCAACTTTACGCCGAAATATGAATGGCCTAAACATTGTTGCACACATTTTTGTTTTGCCGAAATTGTTGATCCTAACTTGTTGTTCCTAAATATCGTTTGTCCTAATGATCTTCGTGTCTAATGTGTATGTATCGAATAATAATTGTGCATAATTGTGATGATCCTACTACTTAATGTACTAAAACTAACTACCTTTAAAAAAATATTTTCCTTAAACTTAACCCTCCCTTAAACCACCCAACCCTGTAGTCCAAAGAATTTTAGTCATCAGTACAGACCTAGGAACCGGTCGACGAAGCCCCTCTGCGCGGGACTTCTATTCCTGATCTAAGAGATAAAAGGTACCTAACGAACCTATCCAGGTTAGGAGTAGGGGAGGTACAGATTAATTATTTTCTAATACAGGGGGCTTCGCCCCCGAACCCCCCTTGTGGGGCGCTTCGCTCTCCCGTCGCCCCTTTTTCGGGTTTACAAGAAGGAGGATGGGTAAACTTACTTAAGTATTTTATAGACTACGCCTTTCACTCCGCCCTATCCTAGTAACCTAACCATTCCAAGTCGGTTTTACCCTGGCTTATTACTTGAACATTATTTTAAACCATTCACCATATTGTTAATATGCTTTTTTCAATGAAATTTCGGACATAACAATTGTAGGCGCAAAGAAAATTGACAGAGTGAGCAGTAGGAAAAATAATATTAATTACAATGAACATTATGATTATTAAACTTTAGGTAATTCGACGTTCGAGTAATCAATATTAGGATAAATATGGTGTAGGTGTTTTAAATGTGTTTGCGCAAAATAAAGTAGGCTAAACGAGTAGTATGCCATTTAACACTATGCCAAACATTCTCGGCCAAAAAAATTTAGTACAATCGACGTTATGCGACACGACAGGCACCCCTTAATTTTATCTTAAAAATATACTCTTCAGACAAAGTTTCGGTTTAAAGACATTATTTTGTACACTTGTATAACGGTGAACACTGTCACCGGCGTCGAATGTTAAGGGATAAATATTTAAAAAAAAGCTGAAATTGATTTGTCTTATTTTTTAATCAGCAGTTGGAATACGACGTATCAAGTCGCTATCTTTCAAATCACACTATTTCCATACAAACTTTCATCTACCTTTTAACCACTTTAGGGTTTAAATTTTATAAAATGGTTTCTTATTTTGTATACAAATGATTATATAAGTAACCTTCTGTAAAAATGCCATCTTTCTAGCCCTAGTAATTTACACTAAATTTATAGTCTACCTTAGTCTCGTTAAACAAAATCTACACCCCTACTTAACCCTCTCAATCATGATATGTCCCTACACTCTGATTTATTATTGCATTTTTCGTATTTTACTTAGTAAATCTCCTACAATGTTTTAGGTCTCCAATTGTAGCTTTGCATCCCCTTGTTATAAAATACTTTTATAGGGATTATCATAGCTATAAACATTCTAATCCCCTTTTAACCTTTAAGAAATGATTAAATTACATTTCTTGTACCCTTGTAAAATACCTTATTAATACTAAAGTTTCAAATTTATAAATTAAAATAAATTTGGATCCCACCTTTGCACTCTTATCTTACCAGAAAAAAACAGCTTATACACGAAGTTTGACATGGTCATTCAAATGAACAATAAGTTGAGTCTCTAATTGTTTACATTTATTTTTACCAATGTATAAAATACGCAATAGAACGTCGAATTTACAAGAATTGTTTGTAATTTACCATTTTTGGAGTTACCTACGTCACATAAACGTGTAGGTACGAGTATTTGCTCGTGCTATGATCAAAACATCATCATCATCAGCCTATGATAGTCCACTGCTGGACGTAAGCCTCTCCTATTAAATATGTGTATAAACGCATTAGGTATACGGTAAATGCCCATAATCGCCACGCTGGGCAAGCGGATTGGTGATCGCAGTAATGTGTCCGCTATGATGACGTTGCTGCCCATCATCAATCTTTTATCAAATAATGGTCAGTGACACTTCAATCCCTTAGTCGACTCTTACGACAACCGCAGGAGGAGTTGGGGTGGTGACAAATGTATTCTTATTGCCGTCACCACACGGCTAACATACGATACCAATACTGACATACGAGGTTGCTAAGAGGAGTGACAATTTTGGCTATCAGAAGACGATTTACTTGTATGCTAGCAGATATACGATACAAAAGTGAAAAAATTATATCCAGCTGTGGCCATAAATTTATGCATACCTAAAATTCAAATCGTATAATAACAAGAATATAGAAAATACAAGTAAATAACTAGGAATGTATTGCAACTTACAGGGAAAACACGGCCAAATAACTAGTAGGTAGGTTTTTGTGTCCGTATTGATAGTCCTGTGGATTATTATAATTATATAACAAACATATTCTATCTTTCTTATTATCATTATAGCTAAATTGACATCCTGATCGTTTTGACTTCGAGCCGTCACCGTCGCATGTGTTTTCAAATGACGTATTTTGTTTCCAGAGTATAGAAAATAAACTCCATTACACCAAATCGTATCCGTAAACTTTTTTCATTTTTAATCGTTTTTGCTAATGTAACTTATACGTGTTCGGTAGTATTGAGTTTTATTTTGAATCAGTTGTTATAGTTTTCTTGTATTCCGTCTTAAAAATAACAAGAAACATAAATAAACGATGGGGTACGAAAGAATTTCTTCGTTCTGATTTTCCCTACTTATTTAAAGACACTTTGAGTACTGGCATCCCTTGACGTATATGTATATGATTTTATGTCATTTTCAATGTCAAAAAGGGCTGTCAACGGGAGCGATTTGGCGTGCGTCCGACCTCAAGGAGGCGCTCGCGCCATCTGAGTCAAAAGAGAATTTTGACTCGTGTCGCCATTTGTATGGAGAATATACGTAATTTTAAATTAAGGATTAAATTTCTCCGTTGTCTTTATGAGGAAAAATATGAATATGCCCTGATGCACTAATTCAGTTATCTGGCTTTTAAATTAACATGAATTATTTTATGCCCGTAAAAGAAAAATATGCATTGCATGGTGTTCGAAAAATATGCAATTTTTTCATTTTTCGGTACATTTAGATCCGATTTCTAGGAAATCTATGTAAATATAAAATATAATATCAATTGGAGCCTCTGCACGGGTTCTTTCTGAATAAGCTCATGTAAGAAATATGTTTGTAGGGTTATATTTACTTAACAAATTCTTTGTTCGAAAATAGGTCTAAAACGACCAAATCGGGAATCCGACCCTTAACTTCAAACTCGGGTAAATCCACTCTACCAATAGAGTGCATATTTAATCGAAATTGCCTAGTTTTTCTTTAAACTTCAACTCTATTGACAGAGTGGATTTACCCGGGTTTGAAGTTAAGCGACTCAATTGTTTTTCGAGTACCTCCCCTTCTTTTAAAATGGGATGATCTTTTTATTTTGCACTAATATTGTAGTGTAGGTTATCATTGAATAGTTCTCTTAAACTCAAAATAAAGTTTTTTCTAAGGTCAGTACTTTCGGAAATAACCACTCCAGAAGAATAAAACATTGTGCTCCTCTAACTTTTGATCCGTGGCTCCAAAATCGGCACCGTTTTTGAATAACTACGAAACCCAACACTTAGACCCGACATGCCATTTTCCGGTTTTGAATAGAATCTTCATTGCAGATCACATTACCGTCGAAGTCCATAATGCCGACCCTACCGATCCGGTCCGCGCCGGGCCGGCGGCTCGCCGTGCCGGATCCCAAACCCGCGCCGCCGGAGGAAACGAGACGCGTGCTACTGAGCGATATCGGTGAGTAACATAGTCACAACATCAGCCTATGATAGTCCACTGCTGGACGAAGGCCTCTCCTATTAAACTATGCGTATAAATGCCCATAATCGCCACGCTGGCCAAGCGGATTGGCAATCGCAGTCACAGATGTCATATATACCATAGATCAAGCAAATGTATCTACTTAGCGTGTCAAATGAACTCAGTGAAATCCACTGAGTTGTCCGTCTTTAATCGCAGCTTGCAGCTTTCGGTCGTCAAATTTTGTAAGTTGAAGTGAACAAAAACATTAATAATGCCTCCTTAAGTAATATTAAATAAGTAATAACACAAAAAAATATGAATACTCAAGGGCCTGAGACATATTTAAAATCATAGGCAAGTAACAACTTCAGTTCAAAATCTGACACGCTCGGCCGCCATACAAATGAATGAACTTGTTTCTTCTATCCAAATCTAATTCTGTGATCGCAGTAATGTGTCTACAATGATGACGCTGCTGCCCATCATCAATCGTTATCAAAAATGGTCAGTAACACTTCAATCCCTTAGTCGACTCTTATGACACCCGCAGGAGGAGTTGGGGTACTGACAAATGTATTCTTACTGCCGTCACCACACGGCCTATCATATAAAAACTTGACCTAGGAGCTCAGAATATGCAGAAAAAAATATCATAATGGGCATAGGGAGCTGACTCTTAAAGGGATTTTGGGGATGTAACCAAAGCTTGATATTATGGCTATAACGCAAAATCGGGTCAGTTGGAAGCAACAATTAACCATGGCATGCGGCGTCGCCTGAAACAAAAGAGCAGTCTTACTGTTAGGGATACTGCAGTGTTTCAATCCACATACCGTCGGTTTCCGTATCTTTGCGTCGTCTGTCCTCTTCGTCTAGAGTTAAAAGTTGAAGCTCTCGCCATATTTTTAGGGCAGTTTTTATTTTTATTTTTATTGATAGTCAGTTTGTACAGTCGCCAGCAGATATATCGGACCAGCTACCGTGTTCAAAAATATCTGAACATATCCACTGACGTCATGACAATAGTAGGTTTAGGTATCTGATGGCGACAGTAGTATCATCACTACATAGTATAAAATAAAGTCACTTTTTCTGTCCCTATGTCCCTTTGTACGCTTAAATCTTTAAAACTACGCAACGGATTTTGATGAGATTTTTTTTTTAGGTATGTAAGTGCGTGCGAAGCCGGGGCGGGTCGCTAGTAGTACACATTTGTCATGCTTCCTATTTAGTACATTTCTGAACGCCTTAAACCTAAGGAGACTCTTTCTACGCTAGGCAAAGATGCTCACTAGATACGGGACTAGATCGAAGTCTAAATTTGGTTATCTATCTATCTATTCAGCCCATGTCCACCCACTGCTGGGTATAGGCCTCTTCTTTATTACGCCACTTTCCTCCTGTGCTAATCGCATGCACTGCTTTGTTGTGGTTCGGCAGATGTCGTTGGACCATCTTGTCGGTGGTCTCCCAGCAGATCTTCTTGACCACCCAGGCCACCATTTAGTTATATGTTTAATTAAATTCCCAGGGTTCACGTCGATGGTCCCCGAGCTGTCCCGGTCAGCGGACCCGGTGTGGGCGCTCGGCCTCCGCGCCTCCATGGAACTGGACGCCGTTCCTTCAGACCCATCCAAGTGAGTTTAGTAGTGTTTCAGTCAATTAGGGCAAAAAGGCGCCTGATGAAAATGCAAATGTAATGCGGCCTTCGATAGATAGATAGATAAAGTCTTTATTCAATTTCCACAACTTACTAGTAGGTATATAAAAACAGAGAAATTAACAAATAAAAGGCATGCAACTTGAAGCTAACTTGCAGAAGAATTACAAACAATAAATAGTTAAATAAATAAATAAATAAATATCTTGAGACATCTTACACAAATCAACCTAGTCCCACGGTAAGCTCAATTAAGGCTTGTGTTGTGGGTACCAGGCGACGATATATATAATAGATAGATACTTAGATACATACACAGCCATGACCAAGGAACAAACATTTGTGATAAATAAATACACAAAGAATGCCCCCGCCGGGATTCGAACCCGGAACCTCCAGCTTCGTAGGCAGGGTCACTACCAACTAGGCTACAGAGGCTGACAATAAAATAGTTGTTTTTACCATGTGTCGTGGCAGAGAATAGGCGCTGGCTCAGCATGTTGATGCGGCAAGCCACATCGCTGATTTTCTGCCAGAACCTTACATGCTTGCATAGAAAGCGTGCAACGCCTTCGCAGCTCATCGCTATCTTAAAGATAAAGATATATTTATTTACAAAAAAAAATAGTAATTAGCATAGGACAGTAATTTGAGTGCGTACATTTCACTTGATGAAGCATGCAAATATTTCTTATTGGCTACATATTAGAGCTAATTATTATTAATAATTGTGTGTTCAAGCATCTTAAAACTTCTAACATTATTAGTTATATGATAAGTATCTTTTTAATGTAATTTTGCAAGTCAGTCAGTCACTAATAAACCAGTCAGTTAAAGCACACGGACGTTTCATCATTTAATTAAACCAGAAGGGAAACTATCAAACTACACTTTGTAATGATGTAGCGCTCAGCTCTGTTGACTATGGTCCCAGGGATCGGAACTGTTTTTTTAGAAAAACCTCGAAATAGCTCCATATTTTGAAATATTTTATACTCTTTATGTAGTATTCAACATTTTATGTAATTATTAATTTTTTTTTTATTAATCCATTAACAAAAAAATTATATACCGAAGAACGAAAATGAACGGAAATCGAAGCGTTTTTTTGGAGAAAAAACCGGTATCCGATCCCTGATTGGTCCATTCTGACTCGTGGAAGATTGGCTATTTATACAAACAACTGTATTTTTTTACTTTAATGATATATTTTAGTCATTTCACCTTATTCCTGAGATACTATGTTACTTTAGAATAATTTAAGTGCACTGCATGCTCTTGATTGGCATCATGAAAATAAGTCGAGTTTTTTTATTCGATTCTCTGACGTAGTAAGTCATTTTCAGGAAATCTTTTGATGCAGTACAACTTACTTTAAAAAATAAAATAAACATTCCGTTCTGCAAAATATCGTATCTACTATATTTAGGATACTTGTCCTCCAAATCATATTCCATTCTTGGGACCAGTAAGTCGACCTCTTATTATTTGAATGCTCTAGCAGAGCGCAAGCTCGCAGTACACGTCGGGCTTTGGTCGCGGATACTCCATGATGAGGATCCTCTAAATGGATCGAAACATGTCGAGCAATTATCGACTTAAATTACGTGAGTAACCCGTGTGATAAATATTTTTCTCAAACTTGCTACGGAATGTTGATGTTACTTACTTTAAATTAAACCCGGAAATACTATGTATCCGGTGGCATATGCTAAGATGATATGTAAAGAGATTTCATGTATTTATTTCACACCTAGGACTGCAAACAAACTGTCTTTTTTTTGAAACGTCAAATTGTGACACTATGTCTTGACATTCAGCCACAGAAAAAAAAAAAAACCTAAAAACTAATGTCTATACCACCAGGTAAAAGGATACCTCAATGAGATTTAAAAAAAAAGTTAGGCGCGAATGTTTTTTTTTTAATGTTGTACGATACTGTACTAATTGGTTTATTTACAAATCTAGTAGTATGGTTCGGCGAAATCAGTTAGTTTTATTTCAAGGCAAGTTTGAGAAAAGCACTATACAAATCTCGGCGAGAAACAGGGTTACAGGCCGCGTATTCCTATCTGGCCTCAGTTCCTTCGGCCAGATATATCTACTTGACCTGTAACCCTTCGTTTCCCGTCCTCTATAGTAACGTACTATAAATTTATTTGAATACTGTTATTTTTCCAGTTACTCAAAGTTCCTGTCCCGCTCGTCGCGCTCTCCAAGCGCCAGTATGGACCGCAGCTATGACCGCTTGTCCCACACACCATCTTCTAGAGGTAGATATATAGAGACCTGCAACCATATATAACATGGACGTCTAACGCCAGCTCAAAAATGCCCCCAAACACAATTGTTCAATTGTGTCAAGATGGGCAGGACATAGCGCTTTTCATAACACCGCGCATATTTCGGCGCAACATCTTTGACAAATGCTTGTAGAATATAACCAATCAAAACTTTATGGACCAATCACAACTATTTTTAAATGGCGTTTTACGTTTTTATATGTTGATATTGAAATCCATTACCGTGATGCATTGAAGAGGGGTGACATTTGTCAACAAGAATTCAGGACCGTTTTTGAAAGGCAATTTAGTATGGCGTGCAGCTTCCAAGTTTTATTTGTTCGTAGATAGAGATATTTATGGCGTTCACAATCAGTAGGCACAAAAGCGATGTAATAAAGATAAATTACAGAAAACATGTGTAATTTATCAATAACTAG